>PVIW01008714.1:27895-58270 GCA_004026585.1 Noctilio leporinus | reverse complement strand
AAAAAAAAAAAAAAAAAAAAAAAAAAAAAAAAAAAAAAAAAAAAAAAAAAAAAAAACACAGGAACAATATCTCAGTTGAGATCATGTTGACAGTTGCATTATAGGCAAATATAATTCTTCTAAAACTCAGAATTGGAACCATATTTCTCTTCCTTTATGCTGCATATCTTTATTTGAATACAGTTATTTTAATTTCACCCTTCGTTGGTTCAGTTATTTAAATAATTCACTTGTGGTTTTCTTAAAGTAAACTCATTTTTAATAAGATCTTTTTGTGTGTTTAAACAATCAAAGTGGTTTAATACAAACTGTATTTACATTAACGAACTCTTGAGGGGGTCTTTGGTAAGTTGTTTGACATTTTTAATGAGTTGAAATGCTTTTCTTTTTTTTTTCTTTCTTTCTTTCTTTCTTTTTTTTTTCCCCCTTCTTTTTATGCAGTTTCTTGGAATGTGGAGCAGTAAGATCCTTGGGTAGAGAGGGAAGCAAAGAGTGACCAAAGTCATTGATTCACAGGGGAATAAGCCTACTTATCTAATGGCCTCTCTGCTTTCCTTTTGCTCCTCTAAGAACCTATTACCAACATTTTCTCAGCCAGACTAGGTAACTCTATCACTTGGTCATTCACTATTTTGCAAAACACTCTAATCTCATCCCAGGTTCATTCTCCCCATCACTGTTCCTCACTTTGTCTACCTCTGTCTGTGCCCACTGAAACTGTGACCATAGATTATAATTACCACTGTAGCACCAAAATTATGCTGAATCAAACTATTTGTAGTCTTTGTTCAACTCTCTTTTTATTTATTTATCCCCCTTCTGCCTTTCACAGCCAAGTTTTTCTCAAGAATTGTCTTTGTAAACTTTATTCCAATTTGCTTTCTCATGTTGATTCTGTTTGTCTTAAAATTTACATTTTTTAATGAAAAGTGTATATTTCACCACAGAAGATATATAGACATTTATAGGTATTGATAAACCCATGAAAAGATGCTCAACATCCTTAGCCACCAGAGAAATGCAACTTAAACCCACAGTGAGATACCCCTTAAAATTATGGATAGCCATAATTTTAAATACATAATAAGAAGTGTCCATGAGGGTTTGGAGGAATCTGAATCCTGGTGGTTGGAATATAAAATGGTGCAGCCACTTTGGACAACATCTGGCAGTTCTTGGGTTAAACATAGAATCACCATATTATCTAGTAATTCTTCTCCTGGGTATAGATCAATAGAAATGAAAGATATGTCCACATGCACACTTGAACATAAAAGTAGATAGTAACCAAAAAGAAGAAACAATCAAATGGAAAACATGGGTATATCCATAGAAAATTTTTCAGCAATAAAAAAGGAGCACTGGTATAGGTCTGTCCTAAAAATATCAAGCCAATGTCAACATAATTAAAACAGTTTGTATGGCCAATACACTTTTGGGACAGACCTCTTACACTACCACAAGGATGAATCTTGAAAATATTATGCTAAGTGAAAGGAAGCAGAGCAAAAGACCACATAGCATATAGTTCTATTAATATGAAATGTCCCAAATAGGCAAATTTATAGAGACAGAAAGTAGAACAATAAGCCTGTGCCTATGTGCACTAGTAGTTTTTCGACACTGAATGGCAGTATCGTGCAACCCAGTAGAAAACTGACTCAAAGGCCTCAATAAACTATAGTAATGGCCTAATTTTAAAATTAATTTATTACTGTTGTATTAAATTTGTCCAATTTTTCCTCCATTGCTCTCCACTTGAATAGCAACTTTGAGTAACCTTAATAACTTGCTTTAAAGGAATCATAAGAAGTTTTGGTTACTTTACAAAAGTAATATAAACAAGTATTGTTTAGACTAGAAAAAAGTTGACAAAGAATTTATATATCAACATCACTGAAGGCCCTTGAAAAGTACCTGCACTTCCCTCTTGCAGAGCATTGGAATCACCAGGGGTCAGTCTACACCCCACCAGCTGTAATCTATAAATACATACCCACTTACCCTGTCCTACTGAAACAAAATCTCTGCTTCTCACATTTTAAATTACTTTATACTTCACTTCCTGACATTTTCTCTTTGGAAAACTATTTTATCTTCCTCCATTAAATTACTGCTTAAAATTCTTGAGGATGAGTTTCTTCTCTGAATACCCCATCTAACTCAAGTCTAGTCTTTTCACTAAACTATTTTCTTCTACTATTAATTATTAATATATATTACAGTCTTTATTAATATATATTACATTTTGATGATTATGTGAATTACCTAAGTAGTATGATGTCTGATACGTAAATTGCACTAGATATATATTAATTATCTAGTTAACTGTTTCCTTCCATTAAATTAGTAAAGCTAGTAACAGGCTATTTACAGCATTCACACTTCTCTTCACTAAACAATGTATTGTTTTTCATGCAATTAACATTCTGTAATATGTCCAAAAGCTACTATTCCTAACCCCCTCCATCATCATGAATATATCACACACTGTTCTCTCACAATGTCCTGTTTTGCAGCCTCCTTTTTTCTTTCTTATTTGTTACAATCTCCATTAGTAAATTGGCCTCTTTTCTATACTTCATCAGATCCCAGCTAGTTGGACTACAAGGACTTTGTAATCAGGGCCAAGACTTAAGATCAGATAAAGAATGATTGTTTTTGCCCAATAAATTTGCATTTCAGTTTGCCAAAAAATGAGGACTTTGCTGCCAGGTTTTGCAAGAATAATGTTTTGAGTCTTCTACCCAACAGATACCTAATAAAATTAGCAAGGGGGTGGGCGGGGCAGGGGGAAAGAAGGGGGGAAAAATTGAGGCAATTGTAATTGAACAACAATAAAATAAGATTTAAATTTAAAATAATAAAAATAAAAGTAAAATTAGCATTAGAAAGTATTGTACCATAATATATTACTGCAGAAATTAAAATCAAAGCTAAAATATAAGTATGACCAATTAAAGCTGTGAGTAAAAATTATATTAAAAAATCTGAAAGAGATAGAGTTCAAAAGTATGAACTATTAGCTGAAATAAATGTGACCTCAAACCCCAATTTTCAAATTTGAGCGAAACTATAAGGCAAATGAATCCTAAATCATTTCCTATGCATGTATAGAAAGAAATACAAACTTTAGAACAAAGAGTAGCATGTAAGTATGTGAAGCAGAAAACCAAATTAATATTTTAAAGAAAATAGTTAAAAGAACACTCATTTTTCACCTGAAGTTTGGCTTCCTACCCTGCCTTATGATCTCCTGCCCTACCTTTTCTATCATGAGCCATCTGCCCAAGATGTAATGCAAATGTTGATAGATGGGAGCCATTCAGTAGTGTTCAGCAGTGGAATGACATGGTTAAATTTCAGTTCTGCCCACTGAAGAGCAATTAGATTTTATGGGAGGAGTTGAAGCATAGCACCCAGTCAGAAGACGATATTAATATTCTGGGAAGTAGATGAGGGTGACTTGAACTTGATTGGGAGCTTTGGATGTATGAAAATCATATTTGGTATATACTTTGAAAGTACTACCAATGAGGATTATCTCAGATTGGGTAAGAGATGTAAGTGAGAAATCAAGGAAGGTTCCTAAATTTTTGGTTTGTGCAACTGGGAGAATGTAGGTACCATATACTGAAAGAGGGAACCAGGAAAGGGAAAATTTGGGATTAAAAAATAAAGAAGTTTGTCCAACAACCAAAACAGAAACAGATTCACAGATACACAGAACAGATAAATGGTTGCTAGATAGGAGGAGGGTTGGGGCACTGGGTTAAAAGGTGAAGGGATTGAGAAGTATACTTGTATATTGGTAGTTACAAAACAGCCAGGGGGATATAAAATACAGCATAGGGAATATAGCCAACAGTATTGTAATAAGTATGTATGATGCCAGGTTAATACTGGAAATATCAATGGGGAACACTTTGTAAAGTACATGATTGGCCAACCACGATGCTGCAACCTGAAATGAATAAAAAAATAATATTGACCGTAAATTTTAATTGAAAAAAAAATGTAATGTAAAATTAAAAGCATAAAACTGGCTAGTTAGACAAAAAGGAAAAAGAAAAGAAAGAAAGATTCATTTATAATATCTTAAATTTGAGAAGCCTATGGTGCACCCAAGGTGGTGACATCGGGCAGGCAGTGAGTAAGAGTGTCCCACAGGAGACAACTAGGGAAAGAGTCCAGCTGGAGATAAGGGTATGTAGAAGCTGGCTTATGGTGACTCTCCAAAATAATTGTAAGCCAGATGTTAAACACAACCAGTATTAAACATTCAATTAGATAAACTTACAATTAAATAAATTATATTAAAACCCAAGACGATAAATACTCCAAGCTCATGGATTCCTAATTATCTTACTAGAGCCTCCCAGTAATTATCTTACTATCGCCACATTGATATCTTGAAATCTGTCATGGTAGGAGTATTTACACCATAATATTTGGTAAATACTTTAAATTAGAGCTTTCGTTTCCTCAGAGAGCAAGCTGTTAAACATTTACTAGCACACCACTGGCTGGAGATACACATTTGGGAGTTGTCAGAGATGGTAGTTAAGTCACTTTACTGGGGTGAGTATAAAAGAGCAGACAAGGTCAGGACTGAAACATCTTGATGTCAGAAGGAAGAACCTAAGAGACAAAGAGAGATTGAGTATTAGTGGACAATGGGGTACAAATATCAGGAGTACATAATATCTGGGAAGAGTGAAAGACATATCTGTATATAAAAAAGGAAGATGCAGTCAACTATATCAAAGGCTGCTGATAATGAAGTAAAGTGATAATGAAAACCAATCACTCACTTTGGGAAGGTGGTCTGTGACCTCAACCTAAGTAATACTCATTGCAATTGAAGATGAAAATTCAACTACAGGGAGCTTCAGGAAGTGTGCAAGGCCAAAAAAAAAAAAAAAAAAAAAGAAATGAAAAAGAAGAAAATGTGGAGACGCCAGCCTGTGAACCCAAAGGTTGCTGGTTCAATTCCCCAGCCAGGGCACATAACCAGGTTGCAAGCCAGGTCTCCAGCCATGTCTGTAGCTGGAGGCAGGTGAAAGGCACCATACATTGATGTGTCTCTCCCTCTCTGCCTCTCTCCCTTCCCCTCTCTCTAAAAATAAAAATAAAATCTTTAAAAAAAAGAAAAAGAAAAAATAAATAAAAATAAATCTACGTAGCTGGAGGCAGGTGAAAGGCAACCATACATTGATGTCTTTCTTCCTCTCTGCCTCTCTCCCTTCCCCTCTCTCTAAAAATAATAAATAAAATCTTTTAAAAAATAAAATAAGTCTAGCTAGAAAAGGAAAAATGAGACAGTAGCTGGAGACAGGCGTTTTGTTTTCAAAGAAAGGAAATATACCATATTTGCAGGCTTATGCAAAAGACCCAGGAGGTAGTATAAATGGGGCTGCGGGAACGAGCATGGCTGACTGCGGGAGCAAGGTCCTTGAACAGGCGAGAGGATGGGATGAAGTGCAGGGAGTGGAGGGTCTGGCTTACAGGAGAGTGGAAACACACCATCTAATCCAATATCCACTGCAAGGCGGAGTATATGTGGTATAGGGAATCAGGATACACCAGCCCCAAATATACCACTTTGGTGTAGGAGCTATGTTGACCTAAAGACAAATGAGAATCAACAGGTGCAGAAAGAAGTCTTCCCAGAGCTCCCCTTAACTGACTAAAAGCAGCAGCTTTGGAGAAATGAGGGCTGCTCTAACTGCCTTTCCCAGGAATCTTTTAGGTTTTCCAGGGCTAAAAACGGTGAGAAATTTGTCTTGCTGCTAATAACACAACTATCTAATAACAACTAGCTAATAACAACAACTGAATCTAAAATAAAACAAAGCAGAAACAAAGTAAGCAAACAACCAGAACAGGAACAGAATCATAGATAAGGAGTTCATTTGGAGGGCTATCAGCTGGGACGGAGGAAGGGGACAAATGAGGGGAAAGGTGCAGGGATTAAGAAGCATAAATGGTCGGTACAAAATAGACAGGGGTTGTTAAGAATAGTATAGGAAAGGGAGAAGCCACAGAACTTAACACATGTGATCCATGAATATAAATATAAGTATGGGGGCGGGGGGAGGTACAACAGGGAACCGAGGTACTAGGTAGAGAAGGGAAAGGAAGAACACTTGGGACAATTGTAACAGCATAATCAATAAAATATCCTTAAAAATAATAATAAAAGCAAGGCTGTCACTGACACTAGATTGCAACTTCAGATGCAAAACAAATTATGAGCCACTCTTTAGAAAAGGAGAGTGCAGAGTCACTGACTGAATGCAATGTAACAAAGGAGGCAATAAAACTGAGCTAGAATTTTCTCCGATGCACTCCCTTCATACAAAATTGGCCCTCCAATCTCCAAAAAGCCCCAGGCTCTGCACTTAATAAACGATTCTAAATCTATTCTGCTTCTCCTAAGAGGGGTATTGAACTCTGAGCCCAGAAACCCTGCTCCCTTTGGATCCCTCCTGAGACAGACACCAGACCTTAAACTTGGCACAGAGAGTAGAAAATGATGCATCTGATCCTGATGTTTCTTGGAAGGGATTGAGTCATGAATTTCCACTTTTCCCACCCTCCCCCACACCACCTCTACCTAATTCTTACCTAAAATCTCTTCAATAAATATTTATGCCTTACAATTTCAGAAGGCAAGATTTCTCTGTTCCAGTGTTTCCTCAACATGCCCTATCATGTGAGTCCCGTGGCGCTCTCTGGAAAACATTGATTTTCCCAGGACTCTCCTTAGAGAGTGTGACTCAGTAGGTCTGGGATGAGGCCCAAGCTGCTCCATTAAAATGCAAATGTTCCAAAAGAGAGATAACAGCTTAAGATTTTGTTTTAGTCATTCAATTTGTTTGTCCCTTTTGCTTATTACAGAGAAGCTTTCGAGGTGTTTGGCTACAAGGTGAACTCAAAGAAACTTCATAAATTCACAGTGTGATGAGAAGCAGCTGAGCTGCCTGTCACTCCTCCAATGGGTTAACCCTGGACCCTTTGTGTCCCCATGCTGACTGCCCAGCGTTAGCAGGAAGAGCTCTGGCCTGAGTCAGGCAAGAGTGCATTACATTCTCAGCCCTTATCACTAGGCTGCATGAACTTGGCAACTTATTTGAGACTCTGTGTTAATATATTTCTTCATCTACAAAGTGTAAGATTTGATGATCTTGGAAGGTGGCTGCTCACTTTATATGTAAAACAGGCCCATTCATCCTGATATCTCTTATGAAGCTTCTAGGGGAAATTGCTAAATACAATAAATAACTACCCCAAGGGACCCTTCTGTGAGCAAGTGCAAAAATAAGCATTCCCTTTTGCCATTTGTTAGAAGTTTGAATTGCATGTGACCCCTACCTCACAAAAAAGAAAACATATATATATAGTGTCCTGAAAGTATCAGTCATGCAACTGTTTTAATTATATTGACAGTGGCTCAATACTTTCTGGATAGACTATATGTATATATATACACACACATATATGCATATATGTATATACACACATACATACATATTTGAAGTCCTGATCCCCAGTAACTCAAAATTTGGAAATAGAATCTTTGACATATACTCAAGTTAAGATGGGTTCATACTGGACTAGAGTAGACCCCAATCCAATGACCGTTTTTCTTGCACAAAGAGGGATATTTTGGCACAGAGACACTGGGAAAATGGCCATAGGAAGACAACAGAGGCAGACATTGAATAATGAACCCATAAGCCAAGGAACTCCAAAGATTTCTGGCAAACACCAAAAGCTAGGGGACAGACAAGAAATGATTCTCTTCTAGAAGACAGTAGGACCCTACTGATCTTGAGTTCAGGCTTCTCACTTCCAAATCGGTGAGAGAATACACTAATTCACCACTTACCTATTAAAACATAACCATAGAAGTGTGACAATTAAAACTACATTTAACTTAGAGCTAATAGTCATATACTCAGCCACCTCTTTAAATATTTTTTTCTAAAGGGAACAGTGGAGTTAAAAAGTATACCCATAAAGCAGCATCTCCCCTACCATCACAACTTTTACTCCCTGTGACATTAAAATAAAAGGTTAACACACACCTCCCCAGCAGTTTACAAAAAGTGGGGGGAAAAGCGAAGGGAAACTGAGGGAGGAGAAACGGAAATACTTGGCATGGTGATCAATGGCAAAAATAGCTCTGTTAGACTGGAGGGAGACTGGGTATTGCCTATGTGCCTGGCAGACAAAAAATATCTAATGGTCTAGGACACAGAGAGACATACTCTGCAGCGCTAATATAATGTTACCAATTATAATACAGAATTTGGTGTATAGGTCCATCCCGGATGTTGTCCAAATTGGACATGTTATGGAAGATCCCCAATAGACTTCTTTTTAACATGCATGGACCTAAAAATGAGAAAAAAGTATGTCTCCAAGCAGTCAGGCTCCTGTAGAACCATTCTCACTGTGGTCATTTTGGAAGCACTAAAATACTAAAAACACACCACGAAATGGGGGAAATTTAGTCTTCCAAACAGAGTTTTCTACACATCATTTGTTTTCTCTGCAAACTTCACTGCGAGCCATCAAGTTTTCCACAGGCAGCAGCATTGATGGGACCGCTGGCTTGTTCGGAAGCAACGGTTCCCATACATCGGTCTTCCAAATTGGATTTGGGGAGTGTGCCTCGCAAGACTTTCCTCCAGGAAACAAATAAAAATAAAGGCGAGCGGGATGAAAGGGGTCTGGAGGAGAGCAGCACGGTAATGAGGAGCTGGCTGGAAAGTAGTCATGGAGCGCCTGGGGTAGTTTTGCGTGTTTCCTGAGGAGCATCCTGCCCGTGTTGACCTCAGTGAAGGGAAGCCTTTCAATCCGCAAGGAATCTTTGCAGAATATAATTCCCAAACTAATTTTTAAAGCCACACCAAATCAGTTCCGTTGTTGTCATTTGCCTGTAGTAGTCATCTGTGCGTGGCTTAATTTGAAAGAGCAATTGTCCAAATTTAGTGGGATGCTGTAAAATAGGTAGCGGAGAAAGGCCAACAATTCCCAATCCCCAATTCATGGAGAAATTGTACTGGGAAATATATCAGGGCTACCAAAAAGTAAGAACCACAGACTCTATAATTGACACAGAATTGACTTTAATTTCTGCCTCCAGATATGGCAGGACAGTCTCATAACTGGAATTCAGAGCTAACAAGAATGACTATATCAGTACAAGTCGAAATTAGGCAAATATAGTTTCTAATGACATGATTATTCATGAGTATACCAATAGTATAAGTGGTCCTGCTCATATTGTGGGTTCAAATAAACTGAAGATTTTTATTTTTGAAAAAAGTGTTCATGGGCCAAAAATTATTCTCAGGATATTACATTATTATTACCCGCAGGATAAAATATGCCTGCAGTCTTCTCCATATTTCTTTTATTTATTTAATTATTTTTATTTATTATTTTTAGAGAGAAGGGCAAGGAGTGGGGAAGAAAGGGAAAGAAACATCGATGTATGATTGCCTCACCTGCCTCCAGCTGGGGACCTGGCTGGAGAGCTGGCTTGCAACCTGGTTATGTGCCCTGACTGGGAATCAAACCAGTGACCTTTGGGTTTGCAGGCCAGCACCAATCCACTGAGCCACCAGCCAGGGCCCTCCATATTTCTTAACAGAATAAAATAAAACACTCGCCACAAGCATAGCGCTTTCTTCCTGGGTCCAGCACTGCTTAACAACAAAGCATGCATGTGTGTGTGTGCACACACACACACACACACACACACACCACAGCACATACAGAGTCCAGAGGCTTCCATGAATCCTTTTGGAATTTGAACTCACCTGCCAACCTTCCCCTTCAATACAGACCTGTTTTATTTTACCACAAAGTACTGGAATTTTGAAGTACAAAAGAACTATATACGAGGAATATAGTTCTACTTGTCTGTATTCACTCATATGGTATCCAACGGTCTTAATAGTCTTAATCTCTCTACAGAGACTGGTTCTTCCTAAGGCATCTCATGGGACCCTTTCCTTTCCTCCCAAATTCAGTTTTTCAGTGGCCTAACCCTGAGTTGGATTCCCTGCCTTATCCCTTGGGCTCTGTTTCTTCTTTGTAAGGAACACAGGCCAACCAAGCAAATTAATGGGGAAATTTTTGCTTTAAGATCCACATACATGCATTTGTACAAAAACAAGTCTAAAAAAACTCTTTCTTGCCAAAAAATAAAGAGAAAAAATATAAAATGCTAACAAAGAAGAAAAACAATGGGGTGAGATAAGTAGAAGTGCTTCCAAAACACTAATCAAAAGTTTCAAACAACAATTTCAGGAAACTATATGTTATTCTTTATAGAGAACAGAATGACATGGGTTTTGTGCATGAAGTTATAGTGGAATCAGATTTGTTAATAAGCAATCAGAAAGCTTAAAAGAGACTGAAAAAATTAAAAAGCAATTGGAGAAAACAAAACATGAAATTACAAAGGTGAAGGGATTAGCCAAAGAACACATAGAAATAGACCACAGCATGGTGATGGCCAGAAGAAAGCAGTGACAGGGACTGAATGGAGGTAAGCAAAGGGTGGGGAAGTGGGGACATTCTGTAATGGGGTCAACAATAACAATAAAGTTTAAAATAATAATTAATTAAATGTAGTATTTGAGTAAATATTTAATACAATCCCAGTGGCAAAAGCAAGACACCGTCTTGTACTGAATTATTCCATCTACAAAACAAAAATTCCCTTCCAGTTAAAGAGACTGGAAGGGAACACAGCATAGTACCAAGACTGGTTTTCTTTTGGTGTGAGATTTGCTTTTTTTGGTGACCGCTTTGCATTTTGCAAGTTTCTGGAAATTAACATATTGCTTTTAGGCTGGGGCAAAAAGCACATCGGAAATTGCATTGTTATCTACTTCTTCCACTCTGATGACTGAAATCTGAGGAAGTCCTTTGCCTTTCCCTTTCAAATGTTCTGTTAAAAGGAATACTATGTAAAACTCACTGGCTTATTAGTCAGATACCCTCCTTGGCATCTGAGTGATACATCTCATTAAGCATTTCTGAGCCTTGTGGAATAATGTGGAGAGACAAAGGTGACAAATCTTGAGAATACAGACCATCAATGACCCCAGGGCTCCTTGCATACTGGTACATAGTTTGTGCCCGTTAATCCCTGCAAGGCATGTGCCTTCCATAGCCTACCTGGCCGTTTCTTGATCAGAATTTGGGACCAGGTGGAGTTACATTAAACTGAAATGTGTAGATGGTTTTGAAAGTAAAAATTAAAAAGAAAAACAAAAAGAAATGGAAGAGAATTAGGGAGAGAGGGTCGGAGGGAGAGGGGAGGGAGGGAGGGAAGGAGAGAGGGAGGAAAGAAGGGAGTTAAGTCTAAGGGCCTGAGAGGAAGACAGACCTGCAGCATTTTTGGCTCCTGCTTTTGTACGTATAAAAGCTTTCACTCTGAAAAGACACAATAACCTGTTCTGTGCCCCGCAAGAACCAAGTGCCCTTCTTTAACCTTTAACCCCTTTCTACGGAAGAGGAATCTTTCCTATGAATCAGTACAATCGCTCATGTAACTGTAAAGTGGTCAATAATCAAGGTGCAGGGGAAAGCCAAGATTCTGATCTCCTACCCTGTATCAATTTTAAAGCAGTGCCCTGTTGTATATTAAATACTACTATTGTGCTAACGTGCAAGAAACTAATTGGAATCATTCTGGCTTTCGTGACTCATAAACTTAATGTTCTTTTAGCATCATTTTGGCTGTGCAGATTTCCTAACCACAGTTTAATAGCAAAAGGCATTTAAAACAACAATCTCCAAAGTCTTTCCAACCTCGCCAATTAAGAGTGAAATAAATTGTCTCTTAAAATCAGAGGCTATGCTTTCACAGGCTTTGGTTTCTGAGATCTTAATTATGGTGGAAAATGACAATTACTGGTGTTCCATTTTCATCTTGCTCCTAGTTATTCCTCCTAGAACTGAGGCCACCTGCCTGGTCATGTACTTTAACTTGGATCATCTTACTGTAGCTTGGCTTGGCTTTCATTCCCTTTCTTAATTAGTTATTTTAGCTTTTATTGGATCTCTGGGAAGAGTATGTGGTTTGGTTTGCTAGATCAGGAGCAGCCAAGAGGACTTTCATGTTATCGCTGTCTGTTAATATTTATTGAATTCTAGATTATGTTATAACAAATAACAGATAAGGGTCCCACATATCTTCATATTCTAAATATCTTTTAATAAAATAATAAAAATAATGAATCACTTTATAGTGTCTTTGATATCTTTTTGTCCTTATCATTTGCTGGGTGGAAATAGTCCCTGGTTCTAAATCAATTTATTAGCAAAGTTATTGAAAATTGGTAGACCAGTACGTTTGGGTTTTGATACAAGGGGGCACTATTTTTGATGATGCCTGTATTGTTTACTCCAAGTTTACCTCAGTCAACCTTTATTTCTGATTGAAAAGTCCACAAGTGGAGTTTTTCTAGGACTTGAAGGATAAAAGAATGAGTTAAGAAGAAAAAAAACAAACAACAGTCATCCAACCTTTTCCTTGGACATACTGATTTTATAAACACATACACACACACCATGAGACACACATATTTATCACTAATCTCTCTTCAGGAACAATCCTCAAAAGTCATTTGTTACCTTAGAAGCTATGTTCAGGGAGGGACCAGGGATTGAAAGTCTTTTCAAAATACAGGAAACTACAAAGCCACATTCTGTCTCAGCCCAGTATATACATTCTTTGCTCCCCATTGTGACTTTATGTGTTCTCTGGGACATGACCCACATTGATTTCCCTGTGCTCCGCTGCCTGCTTTCTTATATGACAGTAGAGGCTTCCTTGCTCCCACTTCTGTTTTTCTGGTGTTCATGTAGTTTCTATTCCGTTTCTGCATGTGTAGCTGGTCACAGCTTACTTTTAATTCTTGGCTTGCTCCAACCACCCATAGTTCACCAATTGGACTTTTATTTATGACCTGGCCACATCCATAAACTTCTTCCCTCTCCAGCTCTTGCAAATGCATGGATGCTGTAACAGAAGGCTAGAGACAGACCCTCAGCCCTGCTCCTCATCCTCAATAGTTTTCTTTGATATTTCCTGATCTCAAAAGGATCAGCACTTCCTGATCCTTTCACATTTTCCTGAGTTCCATACACAGAGACACTGTAAAATTTCCAGGTATAATATGATACACATACATTGTATGTTTATGCATGCACATGGACATGCACGCACTATGTGTGTGTAAAGCTTTGGCTTTCTCTGCTGCTCAAAATTCAATAATTTAAGGGTTCTGGAGTCCTTCCTTGCTAGCTTTGTCATTTCTTCATTCTGAATATAGCGCAGCCTCATCATGGTGGATGCCTTCGCAGGTACCTGGAAGCTGGTGGACAGCAAGAATTTCAATAACTACATGAAGTCACTCGGTGTGGGTTTTGCTACCAGGCAGGTGGTCAATATGACCAAACCTACCACAATCATCTAAATAAATGGGGATACTATCACCATAAAAACCCAAAGCACCTTCAAGAATACGGAGGTCAGCTTCAAGCTGGGGGTGGAGTCTGATGAGACTACAGCAGATGACAGGAAAGTCAAGTCCACTGTGATAATGGATGGAGGCTAACTTGATCATGTGCAGAAATGGGATGGACAAGAAACAACACTTGTACGGGAACTCGTTGATGGAAAACTCATCCTGACACTCACCCATGGCAATACAGTTAGTACTTGCACTTACGAGAAAGAAGCATGACCTGTTCCTCCTTCACTGACTGCTCTTCTGCCAACTGGTCACCCCTGGACTCAGCACCAGATTGCCTCCTTTTTCCCTCTGGCATTTGGTATAAATTCACCTTGGTTGGGGAAACCCTTCTGGGGTCAGGTCCATCCTGGATCCAGTTCCAGTACCCATTGTGTTTGTGTAACTATATCCAAAGAGTGCTCTAAGGTCAATAAAGCAGAGCCAAGACCAAAAATATATATATATATATCAATAATTTTCTATTTCTGCTTCCTTTTTCTCAGTCTCTTCCTTTTCTTTCATTTTAGAGGTATAATTCTCAGAATGTCAAAATCTGTCTAACTACTAAACAGGAGAATTCTTCACACTGAGAAAGGACCAATTACCTTTCCTTTGAACTGAGTTTTATCTGTGGTTCTGAACACTATAGTTGTAATCTCTACTACACTCCTGCCAGGTCAAAGAAGAAAGATTCAAGTCAATTCTGGAGGCTGACAAGAAATGTCCCTTCACAACAAAATTTACAAGTTTAAAAAGATTACTAGAGCTTAAGATCTGGTACAACCTCCCTCATTTAGAAGTTAGCAACTCGCAGACACCTCAGTCTGCACACATGTGTCTGCCTCAATTTTGGAATAGCTTTAACTCTTCCACTTGGACATTTTCTTAATATGTACATGGGGTCACTAAAGCAAGGGTCATGAAATGAGACCATTGCAGTTCCAAGCCAGCCCTCAGGACCTAGATAACTATAGATATATAGATAGAAATAAAGATAAAGATATAGGTTAGCTAGAGATAGATAATATAGATATAGGTAGAGATATAGATATAGATATAGATAGATATGTAACCAGCATTATGTTGAAGGGCAATGGGCAGGCAGAAAACATCTACACATAATTGCGTTATACTTGGGTTCATTCACACAAAGTTTTTTTGTGTTCTATCTCAATTGCTAATCCATCAGGGAAAAGCAGTATAGGACAGACAATGAAGCTTTAAATTTTCCTTAAAGTGAAAAATGAATAATCTGATGGAGATTCTTTATAGCACAAACCTTGGGCGTGTCGGGGAACCAAGAAGCCTTCTCCATACCATCAGCACCAGCTGCACATCCTCACTTACTCTCACCTCTGTTGCTCTCTGCACTTCCTGCCACCAACTCCGCCAGGCCCTCTTCTCCATTAAAATGCATGCAGTGTACAAACTAAAAAAACATCTACATTTTAACATTTCCCAATCCTGCCTTAAATCCCTGAACTTCTTTCTCCAACATTATTACCGAAGACAGTTTGCTTTTAGAGAGCATTTGTAAGAGCCCTTGATGCTCTTGGATGACCAGGTATTCTTGTCATCCATCCTCAAGACCACTTCTTTGTTACTCAAATACAAAAGCACTGAAGACATCTAAAAGAGGGCAATTCCTTACTGAGTAAAGAACATACTTCTCTAAAGACTCTAAGGGGGTTGCTCACTGAAGTGCAGAAGGAGGATTAGAACTATAGTCTCCACCTCTGGCCTGCTGGGAATCCATTCACTTCACTAGCTACACCAGAGGGCAGAACAGCATCCCTTCTATGTTCTTCCCACAGGACCCTGAGGAGATATGACCAAGTTAATATTTGGCTATCTAAGCAAGTCAGATTCTTCCACTGAACAAAACATCATGAGCATTGTTAGTTATTAAGCCATACTCCCGAGCATTTTTGTTTGGGTCATTGAGTTTTCTGGGATAGATATTACCAGATTACCCCAAGCAAAAATGTTGAATTGCTAACTTGGGTTCTTCTGTTATGTGCAATTCATTCTTTAGTGCCACCTGCACTCTTTCCCTCAAGTATATAGGATCTCCACATTGACCACGACTGGCCAAGAATTTCTCTTCGGTTCCTTCTCCAACAGAAAGTTATTTTTTAGTTAAATCTCTCCATGTGAAGATTATCAGGGTTTCTGAATATTTGGACACAATGATCTCATTGTACTACATTAAAGCATGCTCAATTTATGAGAGATTTCAAATAATTTTAATTGCCAACTTTCGGTGTAATCACTAAGCCTGGTGAAGGGGCTGAACAAAATAGGAGACTTGAGAATGCCATTTGCCTCTTAAGCCATGAGGTTTAAATAAAGATAAGGTTTCTCTTTTCTTTAGGCCAACATTTCAAGAAAAAGGAGCAAGGACACGGAAAAGAGAATTCTTCTCTCTAAAAAAGTATTGTGAAATCTATTAAGATTGAAAGAGTAATATACTGAACCCTGATGCACCTAATACCACGTTTTCCAAATATTTACTTTTCACATTTGCTTCAGACTTACTTTTCAGAAAATAAAATATTAGATACTATTAACCATGCCCCAATTTACCCCTTTCCATTCCTCTCTTTACTTTCCTCCAAAGAATAAATCTCCATCATGAATGATTCTATACACTTGTTTTATAACTACAGACATTATTTAACATTGGTTTATAGTTAAACATTTACGTAAGTGGCATTAAAGCATGTACTTTGTGCCCTGGCTGGTGGCACAGTAGATAAGGTGCTGGCCTAAGAACCCAAAGGACACTGGTTCGATTTCCAGCCAGGGCACATAACCAGGTTGCAAGCCAGGTCTCCAACCAGGTCCCCAGCTGGAGGCAGGTGAAAGGCAGCCATACACTGATGTCTCTCTCCCTCTCTCCCTTCCCCTCTTTCTGAAAATAATAAAATCTTTTTTTAAAAAAGCATATACTTGTATATCATTCTACAAATAGTATTTTCACTCAATATTACATTTTTAAAACTTATCCACCTACTGGGTAGTAATTGTACTTCTAGCTTATTCATCATTCATTCAGAGGATTAAACCATAACTTAGTTACTCTTTCTCCACTTGGTGAACATTTAGATTGAATGTGACAATGGGTATTCTATACCTTTTCCTTTTGCATATGTGCAAGAGTTTCCCTGGCTTATACACATACAGAAGTGGACTTGCTGGGTCAAAGAGTATGTTCATCTACAGTTTTAATAGGTATTAAAAATTCATTGGTTATAAGTTTACACTTCACCAGCAGTTTTAAGTTACCATTGTTCTTTATCCTTTCCATATAATTAGTATATATTACTCATTGTCGATGAGCATGAAATGGTTCCTCACTGTAGTTTAGGACTGTGCTTCTAATAGGAAAGGATTTTTCCCATCTCAGCACTACAAACTACTTGACACATATAAACTCTGATTATACTGTATTTTGCAACCACATCTTACCTATATATGTAATCATGTATTTTGAGAGAAAAGGGGCATAAACTACTTGAAATTGGGTGTACTCTCAAAATACAGAATGTATGTTTACACACATATGTGTCAGTTGGTAAAGACTGAAGGAATCAATAAAGTGAAGTTTCATTTGCTCATAGTATGAGTTTAGACAAGCAGAGATCAATGTAAAAAATTACATCTGAGATACTTTTAGAATGACCTTTCATGGTCTGTAGACTCCAAATGGTGATATCAGACTAAGATAGCTCTCCTGGCACCTGCATTTCCAGCATTAAGTCTAAATCCTGACTTGGGGCTGATTTCCTACTTACTGAAATAAAACTATGGCCAATGTAAAAGGGAGGAGCTTTTTTTCCTTTTTCTTAACACATCTCAGTACCTTAAAAATAGTTCACATACATTTGGCATATAAACATACCACACACCATGGCAAACACTTTATCTAAATTATTTTTCTTTTTTTATAAGATTTTTTAATTTATTATTTTCAGAGAGAGGAGAAGGGAGAGAGGCAGAGAAGGAGAGAGACATCATTGTATGGTTGCCTTTCACCGGCCTCCAGCTACGGACCTGGCTGGAGACCTGGCCTGCAACCTGGTTATGTGCCCTGGCTGGGAATCAAACCAGTGTAGAGGTTGCAGGCTAGCACCTTTCCACTGAGCCATCAGCTGGGGCCTAAATTATTTTTTTTAATCTTCACAATGACCCTGTAAATGGTACTCTGTTGCCATTTTAGAAGTAAATAAAGTGAGAGTCTGAAAAATTAAAGTCACAGAGCTTATACATGCATTAAATTCTTCCTGATTCAGAAGTCCTGCATCTTCACAACCACACTAAATGGTCTCATTCAAAATTCCGACACCTACATAACTGTTTTTGGAAAGGTTCTCCTTAATGTTAGAAAGGCGAGTTTTTTCTCTATTTCTGCCCTCGTTCTAACCTCAAACACAAAGCATTCATCTATGCTTTCGAACACAGCTCTCAAGTCTGCCTCCACCTTCTCTTTCCCAAAGTTAGATCCTTGTACATCCTTAAACTGCTTCCATCTGTGTTCCCCACCCCTGTCCCTAGTTCCTCTCCTCGGGATGAGCTTCAGATATGGCTCCCCTCAACAAGTATGATGCTCACAATATATTGCAACAGCCTAGATCCAAGGCGCATTCTCAGCAATGGGCTCAGCAGGTACCTCATTCTGTCCTTACACTCTACTGAGTGCTGCCCTACCTCATGCTGGCCTTCCCAGCAGCCATACCACACTGGTGACACATTCTATGCCAGCAATAATTCCCAAGTGTTTCCTTTTTCCTGCATTTCTGTTTAGATGGTAATCTTGGCCTGCATTTTAACCATTTTTATTTTATCCTAGTGTAGGCTAAAATACAATTGTATCCATTAAGTTTTATTTATTAAAGCCTGCTGAAAATATTTTGATTTTTGATTCTTTCAACTTACTGGAATTCACTCTGACTTTACATGCTGTATTCATTTTCACCAAACTCATTGACTAAAATCCACCCAGTCATCTGGATAAGAAGTGTGGTGTTATGCTCATGGAAACATTTTTTTCAAACTCATCTTTTCATAAAGTGATTCAAGTCATAAGGTAAGGTCCCCTGACTCTATAAATCCATCAGAAAATATTAGCAGCAACCCCGCATTTCTTCATCTTGACAAGAAGGATATCGTAAAAAACTTTGTCACCTCTCTTTCTGAATTTCAGATAAACTATACCTAGTTTTTCTGTAACTTTGACAAATAAGAGAGAAATGATGCTATTTACTGATAGTATATTCTCAATGATCCTATATTAGATTTATTTTGCTGTGCCTCTTTATAATGACTCTCACTTGGCCTTATAAAAAATATATTTTCTAATTTTGCTTGGTATCCAAAGTAGACACACTGGTTTATAGATCATGTACTTCACTTCTTTTTCTCTTTAACAGGAAATGAACTTCACTTGTAGGAAAGATATGGTAGATATGGCAGGCCAATATTTCTCCTGGCAACTAGGGAAAAACATTTCAGTTACAAAAAAAAACATATGTTTAAAGATATCAGAAAGCTGTGGAGGCAAGGAAGATTGGGAGAACTAAAATTTCAGATTTGAAAGGGCCTTTCCTAGAAGAGTTGACAATCACTACCCATTTCCCTTCTTGGAGTCATTTAACAATACCAAAATAGGCCTGGGAATTGAGATTGTCTCTCACAAAGGAACTGAACTGCAGAAAAGAGAAGGAAGTTGTGAATTTAGAGGCTTCATAGAGGTTGGCCTTATTAAAAACAAGGAAGCCCTCGATCAAAGTCAGTTTTTGCCATGGATCAGGTGAGTTCTGAGGCGTCATGGGAGGCTGGGCAGACTAAGTTAGAAAGGTTGGAGTAATTTCATGGTTCTTAGGATTAAAATACAAGAGGGTATTTTATGACCTATCCTGTTGTCCCCTTGAGCTATATTCAAAACCTGCAATGGTCAGAATTGAATCCTGTTAGTATGGCAATGCCAACCAGGTAAAGACCCACAAGCAACTTAGAAACACTCTAACCAAATCTTACCCTGACTGGTATGGCTCAGTGTTCGATGTCAACCAGCAGACTTAAAGGTCACTGGTTCAATTCCCAGCCAGGATACATGCCTGGGTTGTAAGCCAGGTCCCCACCTGGGGACCTGTGAGAGGCAGCCAATGTTTGTTTCTCTCACACATCAATGTTTCTCTTCTTCTCTTTCTCCCTCCCTCCCCCTCTCTCTAAAAATAACTAAGTTAAAAATATTGTTAAAAAAAGAAAAAGAAAGAAAGATTAGCTCAGTCCCAACACAGACCAGTTTGACTAGAGTGAGTGGTGTGCCCTTCAAACTATCTCCATAACAGAATAAAATGAGAACTTTCTTTGATGGAAAAGAGCATCATCAGTGACCTCCATGGGTCTTTTATTTGCATTATCTGTTATAAAATAGAAATAGCTAGGAACATGAAGAGTTAGAAAAATGTAACTAATAATTGAAAGGAAGTCATTAAAAATAATTCAGATATTAACCAAAATAAAGACTTAAAAATACTTTTATGAAACAATCAAAAAATGAAAGGCAACCTACAGAATGGGAGAAAACATTGCAAACCATATATATCTGATAAGAGATTAATATCTCAAACAAAGAATTCCTATAAATCAATAATAAGAAAAAGAATTCAATTTAAAAATGGGAAGAGTAATTAAACAGATATTTTTCCAAAGAAGACATACAGTGGCTAACAGGCACATAAAAAGATATTCAACATCATTAAATCCTATTGTTTTTGATAACATAGGTGGATCTTGAGGGCATTATGTTAAGTGAAATAGACAAAGAAAGATAAATACTATGTGGTATAACATAGTATATGTGAAATCTAAAAAAGCTGAACTGATTTTTAAAAAAAGCAGATGGTAGAATTGTGCTGGGGGAGGGGTGGAAATGGGAGCAAAGTAGGTAAAAGGGTACAAACTTCCAGTTAGAAGATGTTTAAACCTGGGGATCTAATGTACAGCATATTGATTATATTTAATGGCACTGTATTATAGATTTACAAGTTCCTAAGATATTAGATCTTAAATGTTCTCACCACAAAAAGAAATGGTAATTACATAACATGATGGGGGTGAGAGCTAACATAGTGGTAATCATTTTGCAATATATAAGTGTACCAAATCAACAAGTTAATACCTTACACTGTACAATTTTATTGGTCAACTAAATCTCAATAAAGCTGGGGAAAATGAATGAATACTTTTCAAATGCACATCAACATTTATCAAAATATTAGCTATGAGGTCATAAAATTGTATCAAGAATTTTCAAAGAACTGAACTCATATAAAATACAAGGTCTGTCCAGAAGGTATTCAGCCATATAATATGAAAAATAGAGGCATTTATTGAAGAAGATACAAGATATTAAGACACATTGTACATAGGATAATGATGCCTCAGTCCCCTTCAAAGTAGGCACCTTGGGACCTTGCACAGTTTTCCCAATCACCACCAGGTGCCCTGCTGTATTCTCCTGAATTTCACAATGGTTTGAAATCTCTTCCCTTTCAAAGGTGATTTTAGTTTTGGGAAAAGCCAGAAGTCACAGGATGCTAAATCTGGGCTGTAGTGGGGTTCAAAAAAACTGCATGAAATGTGATGCATGAGCAGACACATTGTCATGATGAAGCCTCCAATCACTAGCTGTGGCTTTCTGAATCATCCAAATAGTTTCTGTGGAAAAATGTTCAAGCTTAACACAAAATTTGATGCAGACTCATTGCTCTGTTTGCATAGTCATTTTGAATGTGACAGCCACACAGTACACATGCTAACTCAACAGCATCTTCTACCACCCCCACTGACTAGTACAGTGAAGTCATCATCATTCACACATGTGCATTCCAGCCCATCCTCCTTGGCTGCAAGGTTACACCAATGTCACGGAAACCATTCTTGTTATATTAATAGTAGCTGGACTTTTTCTGGACACACCTTGTATATTACCTGGCCACATTGGAATTAAAATGAATGACAACAAAGTAAGAGCAAAAAGAGCATGTGCCATGCAGCTAAAGCAGTGCCTGGGGGAATTTGTTTAATCTTTAAATGGATATATTTGAAAAACAGAATGGGTGACCTAAGCTTCTAACTCAACAATCTATCCAAAGAATAGCAATATTAAATCTTAAGAAGGTACAGAGAAGCATAGAGTAAAAACAAGAGCAGAAATCAATACATAAAAATGAGACATATGATAGAAAATTAACAAAGCTAAAGTTCTTTCTTTGTCAAGATTAATGAAAAGTGACAAATACCTAACAAGATAAATTTAGGGAAATGAAAGACAGAGAAAGAGAGAATGAATACAAATTACCAAAATTAGAAATAGAAGAAGCGACTTTATAACAAATCTTATACATTAAAAGTATCTTAATGGGAATACCAGGGGCAACTTCATGTAATGAATTAGAGAACATAGACTAAATGAGGAAAAAAGTCTTTGAAAAATAGTACTTACCAAAACTTATCAAAGAAGTAATAGGAAATCTCTTAGTTTAATATCTATTACCCTAATGGAGTTAGTAATGAAAAACATTCCTACAAAGGAAACCCCCTGGCCCAGATGTCATCACTGATAAATTCTGTCATACATTTAAGGAAGAAATAATACCGTTCCTACACTCTCTTTCCAAAATCAGAGCAGGAAACACTTCCCAACTCATTTTATGAAACCCATTTAACCTGATACAAATTCTGACAAGAAAAATATACTACAAGCTGCTATCTTTCCTGAATATCAATGAAAAGCCCTCTATAAATTATTAGTAAAGTGGATCCAGCTATGTATAAATGGATAATACATCAGGACAAGTGAGCCACTCCATAATTCCAGTCCTCTCTCAAATCTCTCAGCATATTCTAGATTGCAGCTTTCCTCAGTCATTATGCCAATCTTAGAGGCTGCAACATTTAATTTGGGGCAACCTCAAAGTCACCCTGTTTTTGCTCTTCTAGCATTGCCAAATCTGTGAAACTAATTCTCTACACTAAGTAGCCTCTGTTTAAAATATTCAGTGTGGCCTTTTTCTTAATGGAACTCCAAATGCAAGGCAGGGCAGTTAAGCAGGAAGGTAGAATTTCCCTTGCTTTTGACACTTAGCATATAATTCTCCCTCCACCTCAAATACAGTCTTCTCCCCCCTCTTCCCCAGCCTCATATGCAGAGCTCACCAGTTAATACCTGCATCTCCCTTTGAATTCATCTTCAATGGCATGTTCTTGGGAAATTCTTCCTTCCTCATATTCCATCACACCTTATGTATGCTGTCATCCTAACACTTAGCACACTGAAGTGCCTATCAACTTGTTAGTATAGAGAGAGAAATAAATAGATGACAGATATAAATATTTCTATCTCTGTATATAGTATACATCTACATAGAGATCTTCTACATATTGATATACAGATATTTTCTAGAATATATAGATATATCTTATATACAAATGATAATATACATATATATAAATAATTACTTACATATAATAGTATATGTTTAAAAACTTGAAGTCCTTCCCATATCCTGGCAGGGGGCAGGGCACAAGATGCTAAATTAATGACTATGTAGAAGGGGTAAAGAAAGACTTGTTCCAAATGCCATACCTCAGCCCAGTGGAAATGCTATTTTCCCAAGCTACAGTATTGAATACCTGGATTCACGAGTCGTGTGCCTTATACAACTAATTCTAACAGGAATCTAGCTTTTAGGGACATAGAATTACTAATTTATTAACAGCTGGATGTTAGTATTTGAAATGTGCCTGATCATTTAATGCAGCTTTGTGACAAGCAATAGAGTCAATGAGGTCAAACTTAATTTCTACTCACCCAGCATAAATTGTTCATCAATCTGGACAAGTGGAAAGGTAGCAGCTATTCCCTGGACTGAACTAGTTTCTCCTGGAGCCCAGGCAATGACTTGCCACTGCGAGGTGTAATTGAGTGTGTGACATTGCCACGCACCTGCCGGAGGGCATGAGATGAGTTGTCAGGTACTGACCTGCCACCAGGCCCCACTCAGCACCACGTTTGCTCAGCCACATGACAGAAAAGGTAGAAAGGATCTGGATGTGGTAGCTGATGGCTCAGAGCATGATGCTGGTTTCAGAAGTTTATTAGCCCAGCCCAAGTCCTTCCCTCTCCCTGAGGACCCCGTTAGCCACCTCTACCCAGTGACCACATGCACCCTTGCCATCTGTACTGTTTCTCTGGTGTTGGGTGTCCTTAGCTTGCTATTTTTCTGCTGAGTGCTTATATTGCTGCTCCCAACATGGCCCCCTAACCCCACCTTCCCCAAAGAGGAACCTATTAAGCAATCAAAGACAAAATTTGGTGAAAGCACACTCAAGGGCCACCATAAAGATGCTCAGCAGAGGTGAGATAGCCAAGGTGGGGAGAGGTGAGAGGAGGTGGGGAAAGGTCCTAACCCAAAAGGCACCCTGTCCTCTATCTGACTCTCCCCACATGGTTCAGACTCAGTATTTGCGTCTTGAGTGTAGAAAGTAACTCATAAACGTTATTATCCTCAATATAAATTAGGTCTCACCCATTTTTTTTTCTTTCAAAGAAATCTCAGAATACTTCTTGGAGCCTGATATTGCATAATGAGTTCTACAGTAGCTTTTCTGCACTAAGCTTCATGCGGGCAGACTTTGATCCTACCACACTCTTAGTGCAAGGCCTGGAACATAGCAGGTCCTCAAGATTCGCTGAATGAACGGATGTGTGGGGGCCCTCAATGAGATTCCCGTAAAATCTAAGAGTCCCTTGCAGCACAACATCTTAGTGGGACTTTGAGGGAGAAGTTCTGAGAAGCTGTTTAGGGTACACATGTGTTTGAAGGGCCCTTTGGAGGAGACAGTTTCTTCCCTAGCAACAAGATACCTGGGGTTAGGATCAGAGGGGAGAAATCAAAGATATAACCACCTGATGATTTTTCCCAGATTTGAGACACATAAGAACTTAAAAGCAGAGATAGTTCAATTTATTTTCAGTTTCTATATCCCAGTTCACAGTACAGGAAAAAAGGCAAGGATTCAGGAAGAAAGCTCAAGTCAGAAATAAAGTGCATTTGGTTAGTTAGAACATTCCTGTATAGTTTAAGGTTTTGCATTTTGAGCATGGAGTACAGGAGATTTGACTATCTGACTATAGGGCCTTCCTTAATTATTTCCTACTTCCATTAAAAAATCATGTACTTATTATATATACATACAAAATTATATATTATATATGTTACATATAAGGGAGGACCCCCAAAATGGAATTTATTTATAAAAAATTGTGTACTTATTCTTACAGGTTTAAACTCCAGGATATAATACAACAACATTAAAATTAAAAAAAAAAAAAAAAAAAAAAAAAAAACTGTAAACTCCAGTCACCTTCAAAGTACTCTCCATTTGGTGCAACACACCCATCAAGACATTTTTTCCAATGCTAAAAACAGTTTTGGAACTTCTTGATTTGAATGTCTTTTAATGCTTTTGCCATTTTTGTTTTACCTCTTCCACATCAGCCAAAATGTTTCCCTTTGAGGGTTCTTTTCATCTGGGGGGGTGGGGGTTGTTGAGGATGAGATCAGGTAAATATGGAGGGTGGGGCCTGGGGTCATGCCATTTTTGGTCAAAAACTGCTCCACACCTCAGCGCAGTGTGGGCAGGTGTGCTTGTAAATCACCCATCATGCCATGGGCAGATGCATTGACAGAGTCTTTTTAAAAAGTTCACAGAAGCTGAACACAGCCTCTCACAACACCACCAGCTGGTGCACTAATCCAGAGGGGTTCCTAGGAAATTTGCTGAGCTGGGGAAGCCTGTACTACAACAGGCCTGTCCTCCAGAAGATAATTCCAGGTTTGGGGGAGGTCACCTCTCATATATCAAGAAGCCAGCTGTGGCTAAATGACTGGAGATGCTGGAGGAAGAAGTTGGTCTGCACTCAGACAGGAGCTCTTCCAGATTATTAGAAGTACCTGATAATTCAGGGGCTGCCTGATACTGCCGTTCCCATGGAAACAGACATTGCATCTCAGAAACCCAGAATGTGAGAGTTTAAACTAATCATTGTAGCAAAATAAATAAATAAATAATCACATTCTATTTTCTTCTCACAATATTGAAATGGCGATTAGGTTAACAGACCCTGATCCTTTTTCCTAGGAGGAGGTTTTTATAGAACTGCATCCTGTTCTATCTCTATTTCTAGAAATAAATTTTCTGTGGCCATTCATTCCAAGCTACACCAATACCATTTCTCCACCAACACTTCAAAATTCAATAAGACCCTCAGTCCAAGCGTTAAGTAGGGATTATAATATTAAATCAGACAGCATGAATATGTATCCATCTACTTTGTATCCTGTCCTGTAAGTATTGCTCAAAAGGTAAGTCTGGTGTCTAATGCCCAAGTCTTCTTGTTGGCTGTGTTCATCAGATCATAACTCTTTTGGAATGGTCATTTTTTATGAAACATGTATAATATCTCAATATTTGTATGTGCTTCAACCAAGCCATTAAGATTATAGATAAAACTTTGACCAGTCTAAAAACTGAAATATCCCTGAACTTAATCAATATTAGGAATTTAATTGTATTTATTAGTTCCTTATTCTATGATCCTAAACAGAATACACTGGATAAAATGTGATGTACAAGCAAGCTTAACATGCCAACATCTGCACTGCATAAAATGAAAGGCTTCGTATTTGTTTCCATTAATGCTACTTGTATACAGAATGAAATAAGTCATGCAGACCACCTGGTTCAGTCTAATTCCATAGACTGAACAAGGGAAAAATCACACATGTGTATTTCAGTCAAGGGAATAGAATTCTCGGGAATAAAGATACTGCAAATCTAAGAGTATCATTGCAGCAGTCTCTTTCAATGAATTGTGAAAATAGACCGACTTCTGAGTATAACAGGTACCAGAGAAGGCTGAACACAAAGTTTCTTTAATTTAGACTAGAAGAAACCTCATTAATCTACTGTTTGCCTCACACCAGCTTCAGTTCACTCACACATCCCTTAACCTACCACCAACCAGCCCTTTATGCCCCAGGAGCAATAGTGACTATGACTTCTCGCTCACTTTACCACTGAACCTCATTCAGGTAGCTATCCAACTAACAAGTAAATATTTGTGAAAAAGAAAAAGTGCCTTTGTTGGCTTATTTTATTTTGCTCAATATTACTGGCATTCATGTAAATTCTCGACATATTTAACTTTGATTTACATTATACTGCATGTTCTTTGAAATGTAGGAGTTATTTTCATTTCTATTCAACACTATACTTCATTTTTCATAAAATATACAAATATATATTCACTTATGATTTTATCAAATCTCACATAAGAATTGTTTTGGCTATCCTGAGTCCCTTGCAACTCATAAGAATTTTGGAGTCAGCTTGTCAATTTTTGCAAAGTCAGCTAGGACTCTGATGGGGATTTTGTTGCACCTGTAGATTAGTTTGTAGAGTATTGTCGTTTTACCAATGTGAAGTCCTCTGACCCATAAACACAATGTTTTTCAGTTTATTTAGATCCTCTTTAATTTTGCCCAACAATGTTTAGTAGTTTTCAGGCTATAAGTTTTGTATTTTTTTTTTGTTAACTATATTCCCCAGTATTTTGTTATTTTGATGCTATTATGAATAGAATTGTTTTCCTTAATTTCATTTTCAAGTTGTTCATTGCAAGTGTATTAAAAATATAATGATTATTTCCTCTTGCTTACATTCTGTCATCTTGTTGAACTCACTTATTGTTTTAACAGTTTTTTTAGTAAATCTTTTAGGATTTTCTACATGTAACATCATACCATCTACATAGTGGGAAAGAAACATTTACAATGCACACGTACCTATATCATGAGAACTCCACCCCACTGGTCTCAGCATTCAATTCCCCAGTCAGAACACGTAACCAGGCTGCAAGCCAGGTCTCCAGCCAGGGCCATAGCTGGAGGCAGATGAAAGGCAACCATAGATTGATGTTTCTCTCCCTTTCTTCCTCTCTC
Source organism: Noctilio leporinus (assembly GCA_004026585.1). Lineage (NCBI taxonomy): Eukaryota > Metazoa > Chordata > Mammalia > Chiroptera > Noctilionidae > Noctilio > Noctilio leporinus. The sequence continues at coordinate 30,645 of PVIW01008714.1, read as the reverse complement.
CCTGCCCTTCTCTCTGAAAATAATAAATAAAATCTTTTTTTAAATTAAATGAAATGTAAAAAATAAAAGACAAAAGATGGGGGTAAAATACAATATCAATGTTTATAGGGATATGGTCTAATGGGAAGACATGTTTGCTGAATCCCAGCATCAGGCACACATGTGACCCAGTCACAGGGTGGGGGACAAGACTGGCAGGCCTAGTATCATGTACAGAATGAGCAGAGGGGAACATTTGTCCTCCCAAGGCAGCCTACCTTCTAAGAGGAAGATGAGCTGAAAAGAGTATACACAATTAATCTAATTACTCATTCCAATTAACCTGATTTGCTAATTAGATGCCATTCTCTGTGTCAGCAGGACAGAAAGAGATACAGGGCAGAGGTAGCCTAATTGAACTCTCTTTACAGGAAACAAACAGAATCTTTAGAATCAGAGAAGAAACATTCCCTTCTACCAGTTATTAACAGAAAGGAATGAAAAAATCCCCAGCTATGAAATCTACCTCCAAGAAAACACAATATGGACAGCTTAAATCTTGTCTGCAACATTTGCAAACATGATTTTATATATATATATATATTTTTTTTTTTTTTCATCATTCTTAGAGAGAGGGAAAGAGAGAGAGGCAGAGAGGGAGAGACATCAACATATGGTTGCCTTTCACCTGCCTCCAGCTACGGACCTAGCTGGAGACCTGGCTTGCAACCTGGTTATGTGCCCTGTCTGGGGAATCAAACCAGCGACCTTTGGGTTTGCAGGCTGGCACCTTATTTACTGTGCCACCAGCCAGGGCTGTGATTCACTATATTTAATTAGATAGACTACATATTAGGGTAGCAAGCAATGTGTTCTTGGTCTTGTTAGTGGTCACTCATTTTGACCCAAAATTGGGAACTCTAATCTTGTAGTTGTCTAGGGCCTACTCCCCACACATGCATAGAACCTCCGCTGCAGGATTTTCCACTTTTTTCCCATGAGTTTTTAATGCTAAGTTATTAAAAGAAGGCATTCTCCCAACTGCATTAAGCCAAAATCCGAAAGCTTCAGGGTTTGGCAGTCTACAGAGCCAAATGAAGCATTGAAGGGATCATCATACATTTTCAAAAACCCTCACAAGGGAATGTTCCATTTGCAGTTGAACTGTGACAAATAAATCCTTTTCTAAATGTCACAAGTCTAGACTTAATGGAGTGAAACACATGCAAAATGGGTAGGAAAAGCAACCAAGTCTACTGCCCTCAGAACCAATGCTTTTCCCCCTCAGCAATCGAAACATTTGGAATTTTTTTGTGGTATAAAGAAACACTTTGCAAAAATTATTTAGAAAGCTTGGACGCATAGAGATAAAATGTGACTTGTCATGCAAAGTACGGAGTGACCCAACACAGCCAGAGGTAGTGGCGTGGTTGAACAGTCAGTGAGGGGTTCACCACCAAAAGACAGACCAAATGTTGCCCAGCCATATAATGTTCCAAAATTAACTGTTGAAGATGACAAACCAAAGATCACAGCTTTTAAAGAAGAGAGAGAGGAAGAAAGAATAAAATTGGTTATTTGCACAGCCCTACGTGAGCTTTCGCAAACTCACAATTTTTAAGGAGGGCAAGTTGTTGTCATTTATGTTTTTGTGACTATACGTAATATTTCATAGAAGGTTCAGCAAAAGATCCAAGAGAGCAAGAACCAAGCTCTCTGCCCTGTCCATTTTGTATTCCAAAACTAAGTACCAAGTGTGGTACAAAATAAATGCTCAGTAAATATGTCTCCCTATCCATTTTTTTTTTATTGAAAGCCCTGCATGATCTGCCCACCACCACTCTCCCCACACCACGCACACATTTCCTCTTCTGCCCTCTGCTTTAGCCACATTGGCAACTGCTAATACTTAGACATATGGAGTGCACTCCCATCTCATGCTCCCTGCGCTTACTCGGCTTGCCGATACCAGTGTGGCTGCTCTCAACCATTCATCTACCTTTTTCTCAGAAAGATAACCCTCAACTGCCCATCTAAAAGATCAGTGCCCTCCCACCCACCAAACTACTCTACCTCTTTATCCTGCTTCATTCACAGCCACACTTATCACTCTCCAACATATTATGTGGCATATGTGTTTATTATCAACACCGCCTACTCTAATGGGAGCTTCATGAAGGCAGGGACTTTGATTTGCTACCTGAAAGTGTTTAACAACTAAAACAATATGTGGCGTAAACATAAGTTGAATGATTGTAATGACTATGTATGGTGTCAAAAAGCTACTAGACTTAGCTGAAGGATCACTTTGTTAAGTAAATGTGTCACTACTATGCTATACACCTGAAACTAATGAATTAGATGTTAACTGTAAGTGAAAAAACCTTTTAAATGTTACTTGAATGAATCAATGGGTAAACTTTCCTGTATCACAATATTTCAGGGGCTCTCTTTAAATTGTGTGCAGTTAGATTGCATTTCTTTTTATATCCAACCTAAGAATTTCTTCCTATCGCTATCAGGCTCGATAATGAACATTTGTGGTATTATTAGTAAATTTGAATTTTTTTACCATCTTATTTTTTAAGTATATATTTGTTTCTGTTTTTTTCCTTTCCTAACTCTTTGGATATGTTGTACTTTAAATTTTTCTTTTCTTTCCCTCATTTATTTGAACATTTAATGTCCCTGTTTTTTTTTTTTTTTTTTTTTTTTTTTTTTTTTTTTTTTTTTTTTTTTTTTTTTTTTTTTATTTTTTTTTTTTATTTTTT
>PVIW01008714.1:0-27795 GCA_004026585.1 Noctilio leporinus | reverse complement strand
TGACAATGGTAATGAGATAGTCACTCTATTGATGATGTGTCATTATGTAAAAGTCCATCTTATCAGGCTGAAAAAAGTCATCCAGCCAGCTCAGAGAAGTAATCTGCCATGCTACTCTAGGAGCTAAGAGTAAACTCCTGCAGATATCCAGTTAGAAAATGGGGACTTCAATTCTACAACCACAAGTAACTACATTCTGCCAATGACCCGAATAAGCTTGGAAGAAAACCCCAAGCTCTGGATAAGAAAGCAGCTATGTGATACCTTAATTTTGGCCTTATGAGTCTCTGAGCAGAGAACCCAGATACCCAGACTGCTAATCTACAGAACTAATAGATGGGTATTGTTTTAAGTCACTAAGCCTATGGTGATTTGTTATGAAGTAATGATAATTGATACAGACATCTATAAGGCTTTGGCCTGAGCAATAGGAAGGATGGAGCTTTGATTATCCAAGATGAGGAAAACTATAGGAAATGGATTGATGTACATCATCTCATTCAATAGGAGAGATACAGGGGAACTCTAGAAAAGATGACAGAATCCTCACAAAACTGTAAGAGACAATGAGGGGAAAATGAGCCTCTATTATAGAATTCTACCAAAAACATTTTCAGAAAGACACTCATCTATCTGCTCCTCTACTGCTCACTCAAAAGGTTGAACAAATCAACAAACAAGTGCTGGTGAGGATGTGGAGAAATGGGAACTCCTGTTGTTGGGAATGCAGACTGGTGAAGCCACTGTAGAACGTAGCGTGGAGATTACTCAAAAAATTAAACACGGATCTGCCTTTTGACTCAGCGATCACCCTTCTGGGAATATATCCAAAAGAACCCAAAACACTAATTCAAAAGAACATAAGCACCCTTATGTTCATTGCAGCATTATTTACGTATAATCACCAAGATACAGAAGCAGACCAAGTATCCATCAGTGGATGAATGGATAAAACAACTATGAGACATTTTACACAATGAAATACTATTCAGCTGTAAAATAGAAGAAAATGTTGCCGTTTTTGACAGCATGGATGGACCTAGAGAACATTGTGCTAAGTGAAATAAGCCAGTCAGGGAAAGAAAAATACTATGTGATTTCATTCATATATGGTATCTAATGACAAATTGAACTAACACGCAAAATAGATCAAGCAAAAAAAAAAAAAAAAAAAGGACCCATGGACATGGACAAGTGTGGTGATTGTGAGGGGGGGAGAAGAGAGTTATAAAGAGGTTAAATGGTAATGAAATAAATAGTTTTTAAATTTAAGGAAAATAAAGGCACTTATTTTGTTAAAAAAACAAAGTTGATTCCTAACTAAATAATGGATGCATTTCCTCAAATAGAAATGTTATTAAGTAGAATGTAAAATACCTTTTTTTCAGAATGTTTTCAAGAAGTAGAACAAAATACCCCAAGAAAAGATGTGTTGTGAGATTTTATGTCTCCAAAGATGAATCTAAAATGACTTGATAACCATCATCTAAGATTCAAGCAGGAATGAAAGGTTATAATTAGAACAAATGAAAGGACCTTTTGATATAAACTCAAAAGCTCGAGGTTGAGCCTCTCATTATGGTCATATTTGCAAGTTAGGCCCTAAACTTCATCTGATGAAAGTATTTGATGTTCCCTGTTGTGCTTCAAAACAGTGAGAGGCCTACAGTAAGAAAGAGTGCCTTGCATAAATAGGAGGAAGAGATAAGAGAACAATGGAGAAAATCTAAAGAGACAGGGAGGGAAAAAGGCAAAATGAATATCAACTCTCCAGTTACCTTCATTTATATTGTTTTTATCTCACCCTAAAATCTTACTTTCTAACAACTAAAGTTAAAAATGAAAGTATTATTTAAGTAACCCATAAATAGTTTGGGGGAAAATTGTTAACACAATATAAGTAAGAGCCAATATTGCAATCACAGGTGTTACTTCTTATATCTATTAATTGAGCCAATTTCATTCTTGGTACAAAGTCCTTATATAGCAATATGTCTGTGAAAACAAAATAAATGTCAGCAAAACACTCTTAATTTAAACTATACTATTATCTTTAATAATAATAATAATATAAACTATATTGAACTTATTAAATTGTTTCTCTATGAACATGAATTTAAGTGTCACTGTGATATCTAGGCTTAAGAAAAATAAGAAGAATAATGAGATATAGGTAAATTGTAATATTAAGTGATTCCAGTACAAAAACATTTTTTATGTTCTAATAGCATTTTCATCCATGATGTCTAAATAATTTCTACACTCATTAAAGGCCCTGTGAAAGAAAATCTTAGCAAGGTCTCAAGGTCTCAGGAAAAAAACCTAAACCCATAGCAAGTTCACAAACTAATCCTCTAAAACTCAAAATATGTGTCAAAAATACAGAACTTTTGGTAGATATTCTCCAAGGAAGGGAAAAAAAAAAAAAAAACAGAACAGATCACCTTGAGAAATAAAGTAGTTAGGGACAGAAACTGCATGACAAACTAATGAGAGGAATTTCTAGTTGAAATGGTAATGACTTCCAAATTTTGTACTAAAGGAACAAAATTTGGTAGAAATCTAAATTGCTATGTGTTTTCTGGAGGGCAACTTTGTGATTTTCATCTTCACTTTAAAATACACTTGTCCTTGGCTCAAGGCAGACGCACTGTGCACCGCTGTGTGATAGGCTCCGATCTTCTCAGCTGGGGAACAGCGTCCTTGCCTGACCAGGCAAGGAAATCAGAACTCTGACATTTGCACTGTGCATCGTCTGTGATAGAGCCACTGGCCCTTGATGAGGTCTGGACAGAAGAATGGAGCCCCCATCTTTGGACCACAATCATTCAGAACTTAGTTTCAGCAACAGAAGCTAGATGTAGGGTGAAAAATACTGACATCCCGTTCCTCCCAGGAAGAAGACCCTCTCACTGTGTACTTGGAATAGAGAAAACTGTGTCCTGGGTTGTACCAGTCTAAGAGCAGGGAGAAAGGACGCATCCCCTTTCTTAGTGAATTGTTACAGGTTTTACTGAACAGATGTTTTTTTCATTTGCTGTACACCTTTAGGACCATTTAAGTGGTTGTTTAAACCATTTAACCAGAAACTTTAGATGGTTGGTTGTTTGACTTTTTCTAATTTTCACCAGTTTTACTGGGCAGCTGGTCCATGGAACTTCTCACAGTATTTGTCAGAAGTCACTCTCCTCATACAACACTTTTTAACCCACATCAAAAATCTATCAAACTACCAACAGAACAATGTTAAAAAGTTCAGAAAATATACTACACAACATGATAATTTTATGGTTGCATATGGCATAGGAGAATTTCCTGATTGGGACACACATGCTGAAATGTTAAGGAGTAAAATGTCATGATAACCCAAAGTCCTTTCAGGTGGTTCAGGGAAAAAAAAAAAAAAATGAATGTGTGAACATGTGTCTACCCATCCACATGGAAAGAATAATTCAAATGTGGTAATTTGATGAATCCAAGTGACATTGCCTTACATATTTGAGTATTCTTCCAGCACTTCTGTAAAGTTTAAATTTTCAAAAGAAAAAGAAAAAGAAAAACTTTTTACCCTTCTTGAACTTAATTGCTTGAAGATCTGCTTGTATTAACAGAAAGATTAATTCAATGGCTTTGGAAAAGAGAAGTGGTATAATGAAAGAATGATCATATGCCTTGAAACCACTTAAACACTCAGAAACTCTGAAATATGTTTTTACATTTAATACAAATATTCAAATGTATCCTTTAAAGAGATCAATAATTTTAAAAATAATTTAATAGTATTTTTATTATTAACCCAGGTTTAGGAAATGAGGAGACAGAACAAAAATAATTCATGTTCTTTGTGCTTTATAGAGGAGGTGCCTGAAATATTGTTTTCTTCTTTATTTTAACAAATTTAAGGTAGTTACATTCTTTAAATTTCCCAGCATTTGAGCCATTTTTCCTTAGGAAAGCCATTTGACCAATTGAAGAAATAAGAATCATAACCCCTACCCACATTTCCTTACTGTGAACATACAGGGTGAGGAAAAAGTGGGCTTACAGTTACTCATTTAGAAAACAATACAGTAATAAATAATAATACAATAATAAACAGTTTCATGTACCTACAATGGTAAACCTACTTTTGTCCCACCCTGTATGTTAACCAACATCCCTTTTCTTTCCTCTCTCTTACTACTGTATTGCATGCAGTGTTTATGAACAACTAATTAACTTCATTGTTTAGTCATCATTTATGAACTACAGAGAAGGGATTGTGACAAAGCTAGAGGTGATCTGAATATTAGGCAGAGATTGGGGACATGGGGAATGGTGCAAGCAGGACTTGGCCTCACTATAGAAGCAGAAAGGCCAGAAACTCACTCCCCCAAATATCTTTTAACTCTGGGATGGGCTGGAAAGTTAAGCTTAGCCCATTATGCGTTCCTCTTGGGACATTAACGTGAAGCCAGTGATGCCCCCAGACCAGAGGTCATTCAGGAATCACCTGGCAGTGACAGCTGTGGAATCCAGTGGCAGAGTGGTAGCAGTACAGATGACAGAGGAAGTGTCTGGTGGCAGTGTCCCGGAGGACGTGGAGACCACAGCAGCAGCAGAGTCGAACAGACAGTGCCGTTCATGGGGTGGGACCTGCCCTGTGACATGGCTGCTAATAGCTTCAGCCTGTACACCTGTCTTCCTTCCCACTGATTCTGTGAACACCTCCTTACCATCCTTTTCTGCCTAATTTAACCAGAGTCGATTTTTATTATTCACAAATAAGAACTCCAACTAGAAAAAAGATTAATCAAAGACTATCATTTTCTGAAAGACAAGAGTTTTAAAGATGCTGTTTATCTTTTAAAACATTGGAAAAGGTGAAAGGAAACAAAGCTTAGTACACAAAGCTTTGAAGCTTTTGAATTTATGAAGCCATAAATTCAAAGAAAAACAAGAAAACATAAAATCTAACATTATAAAACAAGATGACAGAAGCCAGGCCAAGCATACAAGTTATGGCAATACATTTAAATAAATTTAAAGTAAATAAATTTTAACTCCCCATTAAAAAATAAGATTTTAAAAATCTAGTCATATGCTGTTGAAGCTTAAAGAAACACATTAAGTTGGTAAATATCTCTAAAGGATTAGCAAGGGTTTATCAGATAAGTGAAATTTTAAAAAGACAGGACATGTGGCCCTTTCTATTTCAAATAAAATTTAATATAAGGCAATAAGATTTCCATAGAAAAAATGGTCACTTTATACTCATAAAAATAAAAATTTACATAAAATTTGTAATAGCCATGAAAGTTTATGCTTCATATAAAAGCATCAAATTACATAAAACAAAAACAGAATTGCTGTTAGAAATTGTAAAACATCTCTTTCCACACTTGATAGATCTTTTAGGGGAGGGGAAGACAAATGGAGAAATAAAACGAAGATGGAATAAATTTGATAAAATGAGCACAAATATGTTAATCTAGTCCTTGTCAAATCCACTGAAGTAACTATAAAAATAAATAATTAAAACAAATTTACAACAGTGTTGAAAAACAATAATAATGTTAATCAGTAGAGCAGAGCTTCTGCCTAATCTTGTAAAATAGAACATCACTGATAACAGAGTGATGGAGAAAGGCTGGAAAGAGAAACTTCAGCTAAAACAATTAAGAAAAATAAAAACAATTATAGACATAAAAGGAATTCTGAATACTTCAAGTTGAGTTAAAGTCAACAGATAGAAAAGAAGGGAGGACTGTAGAATCAACAATAAGATGATTAATTAAAGAACTGTGTCATAAAATGCTATATAGGCTGCCTCCCCCTCAGTAAGCAGCACCTAAATATGATTTCTGCTCTAAGATAAATCCCAAGAACTTTCTCCACACTTAATGTGAAAGATCTTCCTTAGGTCATTCCTTATGACTGTGGTTAGCAATTGTGGCTATAAATTACAATCAGCTGGGGAACTTAAAATTATTTTTTCAATGCCCATGTTGCTCTACAAATTAAATAAATCAAGATCTCTGGGGGTAGGAGAGAGATTTCAGTCATTCTTAAAGCTACCCAAGAGATCTCAATGTGCAAACTAAGTTGAGGACCACATGCTGAGTAAAAATGTGGGGGCAGAAGACCAAAGTAATGCTAAATTTCCATTTAACAACAAAACAAGAAAAAAATGGAAGGAAGCAGACTGTCTTTTGTGCCTAAGTAAGAGCTGTGAGCACAGCTGTCTGAAGTGGAAGGTCTGGCTGCCAGTGAGTACTCCCCATCAACCCCAACCCATAGCTCACAGTTCATGAGTGATGACACCCAGATGATTATAGCCTCACACAACCTACCTGTCAACATACCCCATCTCCCCACAAACCATCTAAGTACAGGCTTATGTATACAGAACCATCAGTAAGCAAAAGGGAGAATTTGAAATCAAAATAGGAGCAACTAAACAAAAATCAATGAACATTTGAGGAAAATCAACACCCATGAAAGAGAGGAACCAAACTCACCAAATAGCCTAAAACACAAAGAAAAAGAAAGTTTTATAATAAGGGTACAGATAACATGAGAGAATTAAGAAAAGGCTTCTATAAAAATATAATAAGTGGAAATCCTAGAAATTAAAAATCTAATCATATTTTAAAACTCAACAAATAGGAAGAATAACATAATAGAGATTAAAATCAAATTGAACTAAAGAATTCTCCCATAAAGCATTACAAAAAATAAACACAACCAAAACAAAGTAAAATATATGAAATAAGCTGTAAGTTGCATGTAAAATATATGTACAAGTTCTACAATAGCAGGGGAGATTAAAATATGAATATAATATAGAGAATTTGATGAATGCATGAGGTGAAATGTATTATATTTACACAGAGTGATATGTCTGTGCATGTTATTATATGTATGCATATGTGTTCCATATTATATTCACATATACTCACAGAAAATGGATGCATATATACATTATTATATGTGTTTGCATAGATACATGCAGAAAAAACTTTCAGGACTGACCCAAATCTTTAGAATGAAATGCATACTAAGTACCAAAGAGTAAGAAAGAACAAGACTTTGAGTTACAAAAAAATTTTGTGCTGTTCAGAACAAAATCAGGCTAGCTACAAAGGAATAGGAATAAGAATCTTCTCAGCATGTCATCAAGAATACTGAAAGTGAAAAGACAACAAAGCAATATCTTCAAGCCCTGAAGAACTAATATTCTAATAAGAGGTAACATAATAAAGAAACATAAATGAGTAAAATGTATAGTATGTTAGAAAGTGTAAGTTCTAGGAAAGTAAGAAAAACAGAGCAGAGAAGGAAGAGTTGGAAACAACATGAGGAGATGGGGGTGAAGGGCATATGGCGATATCAAAAAGGCAGGATAAGAAAGGACTCACTGAGAAGGAAAGGATTGGGTGGACCCTTGAAGGAAATGTAAGAGGATTCACGCAGCCACCACACAAGGAAAAGAATTCCAAAGAATAGACTTTGAAAAATGAACACTAAAAGAAAAAATAATATAGAGAAACATGGTGAGTTTGAAGACTTCAGGGCTGATCATGACAGAGATGGGATCACAGTTGCACACACAACAAACTGGCCAGGTGTTGCCAGGATTGCAGAGGAGCGAAAACCTCTTCCAGGAGGAGACCTCCAGATTCAGTGGAGTGGGGCCACCTCCCAAGAACGGAAGAGGGCAAGGGAAACCCCTAGAAAGAAATCCATGAGGCGGCACATGTGTTGAAGTGATGTCTTTCAGCAGCAGGCTGGGGTTCTGTGAGCCGGAGAGGACAGCAGCAGTTCAGAATCTTTCCAGCTCTGTGGATTGTCTTACCTATGGTCAACAGATGTTGGGGACAGTTTTGCAGGGGATGCAAAGTAGTCAGGCTGAAAATATGCTGAGTTGAGCTACATGTAAAGCAATTGTATATGTAGAAGTTTGAGTTTAGGGCTGGCAGGTTCTAAGTTAACGGTCCAACCTTGCTGTGGAGAAGCAAACCATATTGGTCACCGATATACAAGGGCCACTTTGGACCCATTTCTTTAACAAGAATAAATACTCCTTTCAAAATCTCACACTATAAAAATGAAGCATATTATACCATCCTACAATCTAGAGCAAAAAGAAATGTAATATATACTCATATGATAAAAATATATGATCACTGAATAGAAAAACCATACTTCACAAGTAGCTCAAAAAGAGCTACTTTTATAGTAGCTCTTAATATTATTAGATAGTAAGAATTCTTAAATAATTTCATATTCTTAAATAATTTCATATATACCCATATATTACTCTATTTCACTCTACATTTTAACCACAGAATCTGCTATATGTCTATATCCCCCTGCTAGATTATAAAAAACCAGCACCCATTTCTGACTCATCTTAGCACCCCAAATATCCAGAACAAGTTTCTGACACATACTACGATGTGTATACCCTGTTAATATTTTTGAATGGTAAGTAGAGGAAAAAGGGGATGGATATAATAGAACAACAATAAAATTAATTAAAAATATATTTTTGAATGGTGAATAAAGGAATATCAAAATAAAATTGTAATCTATCTTCAACTCCACAAGAGTCCAAAATAATTCTATCACAATCCGTATTTCTTTTGAGGCTCCATATTTATTTTTTAGTTTCATTGTTCTAAAATATCAAAACATTGAACTTTTCCCTTATATCACATCTTGTAATCAGTGAATAAACTATCAACTCAAAGGGATTTTTAACAATACAATTTAAAGATTAGCAAGGGATATTCATTAATTCTATCACAGTTATTTTTATGGATGGCTGAACTCCTAAATTAGACAATGGCATAATCTAGTTTATTATTTAGAATGCCTTGGATCGCAGTTGAAAGGTACTCCACTGAAAATGGCTTCACCGTAGGAATTTATGATCCTACATAAGCAAAAACAGCTACAATTCCAAGCATCATGTCATTGCACAGTCACAGCAAATGGCAGGAAGAAAAGTGGGTTTTCCTCATGGGAAGAAATCTTCATAGAATATCTTCATGGATATTTCTATCAGAGAGAAATATCTATCTCAGAAGTCTCAAACTGCTGTGTTTAGAAAAGACAAAAGTAACAACATTCTTATTCTGAATATTCAGGTTAAATATTTAGCTTAAGAGACATTTATTGAGCATCTGTTTTATATAACAAGAACTACTCTGAACTTTAAAGAATTTTTTTAAAGATTGCTTTATCTCCTATTCACCTTTTCTGTCATTTCTGCTGTCCACATTTGGTCCATTTCCCTGCTCCAAAAGAAGAGGAGAAAATGAAAGAAAGATTCATGGCAAGGCAATAGGCAGTTTTGAAGATAATTCTGAAATGAGGTTGCAACTCCTGGTAAAACAGGTATCTAAATTATTGCTGTTTCATTGACCTTCTCTCAGTTCACCAATGGGTAATTGAAAGTAGACTGCTATCATTTGATGAGAAATTTCTTGTGCTATTGATCTGACTAGACTACATCTTCAGTTTACTGTAAAAATGATTTCAGGTCCAGGGCTGAAGGAGAGAATAATCTTTCGAATTATCTTTAGAGAACATAGATTTCAAAATGGAGCTGGTTATTATATGTCATTCACATTACTTGCCCTCATGCAGTAGTTAACAAACTACCTAGAAGAATGAATTATATCGTTATTTCCCAGATGCTGTAGCTATGGAAAACACAATATGATGCAGAAAAGGGTTGTTTTATTTGATTTGTGCAAAAATCATGTGTTAAAGATGTCTCAGTTGTTTTAAGCCTGGTGGTCTAAATGTCTTTCAAAGACCCACTTAACGACAGTGAATCACTTGTAACAGCTCTGAAGTGAGGAAATTTGAAATCAATGTGAACAGATGCCAAATTAAGATGGCAGGTGACTCACAGTTCCTCTCCTTCCTGCTCACAAGTTGCCTAAGAAGGTTAAAAACCAAAAAGCAGCAAATCACAAGAGCATTGGAAAGTAACATATCAAACAGTAATTTTCCAAAATGTGCAGACTTCTTTTTAGTTATTTTATTTTATTTTGTATTTATTTATTTTAAAGATTTTATTTATTATTTTTGGAGAGAGGGGAAGGGAGAGAGGCAGAGAGGGAGAGAGACATCAATGTATGGTTGCCTTTCACTTGCCTCTAGCCACAGACCTGACTGGAGACCTGGCTTGCAAACCTGATTATGTGCCCTGGCTGGGAATCGAACCAGGGACCCTTGGGTTTGCAGGCCAGTACCTTATCCACTGTGCCACGAGCCAGGGCAAGTTATTTTAAAACTATAGAATCAAAACAGAATTTGTTTTTACCAGCTGCCTTGCCAATGGAAATAACTGAGAAGCATAATCTATGGCTTGCCTGTTCCGTGCCCCAAGAAACCCAGGAGGCCCGCTGCAGGGCTAGTGGGTACCCTCTCATGCCATCAGCAGGGACTGATCTTATGGATCTTAGGTCTTAGGTCTGCATATCAGGGCCCAGAGTTTGGGGCCGGCAGGATTTTTCCCTGATAATACCTGATATTTGTGGGCGGCTGATATTGTGATGTTCTAGGTTCTAAAGCATCAGAGTAGCAACCTTTTCCAGGGCCTGTGGACTGTAGGAAGACAAGGATTTGGAGACTATTTCAGAAGATATATCCCCTCCTACTGGGCTCTCAAAGGCATGGTCTTGAGACACAGACCAAGAGTAAAACCAGTGACGAGGAGACCTTTTGAAGTTTGCTGGTATGGAGACACACAGAAAGAGGAGGCAAGTTTGGAGTTTCAAAGTCCAGGTTCATGACAAACATGGGACGTTTGGTCTGCAACTCACAAGGGAGTTAAATCTGCATCTCTGGAAAGATCCCACAATTAACTGAAGATTGAGGCTCTAGCACACAGGGGTTCATGCAGCTGAAATGATTAATTGGGAAGTTATAAATATATGACATGGTCCATAAAAGGAAAAGCTCCCCAGAAAAGTCCTGATGTATGTATTTCCCCATCAGGAGCTCAGAGAGAGAAGGCAACGTGCATGGGGGTGAATGAAGCTTTTATTCAAAATATGGAAATTTTAGTATCACAATTAACCTACTGAGGGGAGAGTTCTCCCTGTGGAGTCTAACAGGGGTGGAACCAGGACAACTGGTGTCGACTGACTGGTATGCTGGCAAAGCCAAAACTGTCAAAATATTTTCTACTTTGTTTGGCTATTTTCTCTGCCTGTTCCTTTATCCAGACAGTAGGAAGTTATGTCTATGTTCTCTGACTGGTAATAGGGTAAGGTTCCAGATCATTAGTTCTTGATTTTGTTGTCTTTGTGGCCCATTTTTTGAATGCTGTCATTTTTTGGCATTCAAAAACACCAACACTAAACAAGGCAAAAATAACAATAACACAAATACTGCTGAAGAATAATTTCTCATTCCTTGAAAGCATCTAGTAATTGCACTGATCACATGGTCATGCTTCAGTGCTGTGTCACTTTTTAAAATCACCCTCTTTAAGCCACCACCCCACATCAGCAAGCAAAGTCCTCACATGCTGCATTAAATGCCTAACTCTTCTTCTTCAGCACCAACTTGACAAGGTGCTGTGACTTATGCCCCTAACTTCCATCCTGGGGCCTTGCTCTGCAGCCCATTATAGGATCTACTTAGCTCAGTGATTGACCCAACGAACAGCATCCTTTAAGGTGTATTCACAGTTGTAGCAAAGGTTCGTAATACAGCGATGCAATGTAGCACGTGACTTATGAATCTCTGTTCTAAATCCATGGAACCAAGAATAAAGTAAGAAAAAGGCTTGAGAAAGTCGGCAGAAATCAAAAGCTTTAGGCATTAGGGAGAAGTGTTCATTCTTTGATACACTTCCTAAGAGATTCACCTTTTCATGGAGTTGGCTTGGAATCAGAACTAAAGAGGACTGTTCTAGACATGGCCATAGAACGGAGGACAAAAGAGGGCCTTGACTCCATGTAGTCTTACCTGGAGCCAAGATTCTCCACAGGTATTAAAGCTTTAAAGTGATTACAGGTAGAGTTCACCTGAGAACCTGCAAGAACATTGGGGGCTAACTGAAGATGCTGAGATTCAGGATCTAACCCAACCTTCTAGTTCTACCTTGTGGAATACAACTAGTATAATGTAGAAAAATTGCCAACTGAAATCTTTTGTGAAAAAAAATTCATGTTTTACATGCATAATAATTTCCGATGTCCATATATATATCCATTTTTATACATGACAATAATCACAGCATCTAAAACACCTCAAAACTAAGGCTTGATCATGGAAGGAGTAGTGAAAAGAAAGGTGTACTAAATTCATCTAACATAGGTAAAACTGAAAACAATATTTCTTGACTGGGTAATTAGAAAAATATAGCTTTTAAAGTGTATTTATAGAATTAGAAGTTAAAAACTGAAAGCATTAAAAGCAAATAGATATAGTCTAAACAATCCAAGATATAAATGCAGAAAATACATGATCCATATAGCCAAAAACTAAGACGTGAGGAGGCAAAATATTTTTAAATGAATTTTTAAAGGTTTTATTTATTATTTTTAGAGAGAAGGGGAGGGAGGGAGGAAGAGAGGGAGAGAAACATCAATGTATGGTTGTTTTTCTCATGCCTCCAGTTGAGGACCTGGCTGGAGACCTGTCCTGCAACCCAGGCATGTGCCTTAACTGGGAATCAAACTGGTGACCTTTGGTTTGCAGGCCACCTCTCAATCTACTAAGCCACTAAAATATGTTTTTAAAGCAAAAGGCTCACTATTTAAAGGAAGTGAAAAGTAGAATTAAAAATTCTATGACTCAAATATTTGTTTTGAAAGCTTATATATATTTGTATGAATATATACACATATCTACATATATACATTGAGATGGAAACAAACCAACTGTTAGTTTCTAATTGGTGGTGTTTGGGGTAAGTTTTATTTAATTTAATTTTTTCCTATTGTCTTCTATAAGTATGTATAATTCAAAAAAGAATTGTTCAGCGTTTTAAATGATCAAGTCTGTTGTTAGAAATTAATATTCAAAGGACATTGGGTGAAGGCATATCAGCTCTGTGGTAGAATAGAAAGAAGACTGGCTTGATATCATAGACTGAATGTATGTTTGTGTCCCCCTAAAGTCATATGTTGAAGACCTAATGTCCAATTTAATAAAGTTTTAAGGTGGGATCTTTGGGAGGTAATGGGTTTACAGTCAGGAATGAGGGTGGGGCCCCATGATCAGATTAGTGGCCCTATAAAATAAAGGAAACAGAGCCCCCTCTCTCTACCATGTGATGACACAGTGAGAGGGTGGCTAGAGACAGGTTCAAAGAGAGCAGGCTGACAGTTCAGGGACGGGGTGCTGGTCGGAGACGGATAGAGCAAAAAAGAAGAAAGAACTCATGGACACAGACAACAGTGTCATGATTCAGTGTTTGTAGGGGAAGGAGTGGATGGAGGTGGAAGAGGATATAGTGAGGATAAATGGTAATAAAAAATAAAGTAAAATATTTTTTAAATAAGTCACACACACACACACAAAAAAAAAAAAAAAGAAGAAGAAGAAGAAGAAGAAGAAGAGGGTCCTCCCTAAAGCCCCAGTGAGCTGGCACCATGACCTCAAACTCTCAGCCTCCAAAACTCTTGAGAAATAAATGTCTGGTTTTTAACCCAGCCAGTCTTTGGTAACTTGTTATAGCACCCTGAACAGACTGTGACACTTGGCATCAGGTCAACTCACGGAGAGTTCAAATTACAGGGACTGGCTGGGTAACCTTGAGTTTCACCTACTTTCCCTGAAAAATACAACAGCAGGACTTTAAATTATCCTGAAGCAGATGTGGTGAATGGTGACCAGGGCCATGCTGTGAAGTAGGTGACATCAGCTTCAGTGACTGAGCTCTGACCTCTGCCAGGTTAAGCTACAAGTCTCTCACAAAAAGGGTTCCTATTCCTCTACTCATTGCCACTTTGCCTACAGTTCGCCTGAACTACTGACAGGCAGCCATCCAAGGTCCAGTCTAATGGGGCAGGTGTGATTTCCCTTGGTGAATTTTAAACAGAATGTACTATAAAATAAATAGTTGTGGAAGAAATAAAGTACCCTCCAGTATGATTATTAAAGTAATAAAATGGTTTTGAAGCCATTCAGCCCTTGGACCTGAATAGGGCGGAAGTCTCTCTCCCAGCCCTTCTCATTTAGACATGGTTGTTTTGCTTTGTTTTATTTTAGTTTGGGGTCCTCTAAAATTTTTTTGAAAGTCCAGTAATTTGCTGAGCAAATGGGCTTACAGGGAAAGGACATGGGACAAGCCGAACTAGGCCAGCTGCTAGAAGATGCAAGGCTGAGGGCTGAGGTACAAGGACAGGAAGCACAGAGAAATGACCCTGAAGTGGGCGTTGGAGCAGGTCTGTTTCTAACTTGTTTCCTCCCTCCATTTGCTCTAAAGGTGTGTTGTTTGAAAGTTTAGAATGGCCCGGACATCCTTGACCAGAAAAGTGGCATGTGCAGAAGGGAAGCTGCACCCTGGCCTCTTGAGACACTTGACTGAGTCACTCCATCCCAGAGCCCACAGGCCCTGGTCCCAACCCACCAAGGAGCACAGGCTCAGGCCCGCTCCCACCTGCCCTGGCCTAGCATATTTGGTGAAGGCAACAGGGCTGGTCCTGGAGGGCGAGACTCCTCACCTGCAGATCTCCAAAAAGAGCTGAAAGGAGCCACCCGCCTGGCCACTATGGGACTGTGGCTCCAGCCATGGGCCTCTCTTTGAAACATTTAGACACAAGAGAAATGAGACCTCATCTATAATCTTGCCCCAGGGCCCACAAATCAGGGAGCCTGATTTTAAGTATGGCTTATAGAAACACATCTAATGTCTTTATCATTGCTTTATAAAGGCTCTGCAGTGTGGTGATAAGAGCTTAAGCTTCATAAACCTGCAAATTCCACCTTAAATACACCCCTGGGAAATTGTCTGTCCCTACTAATCACAAGACCCAACGGCCAGGGTGACACGGCTTCATGAATACTCTGGGACTGCATACTTCCAGGATCCAGGCCTCTACAGAAGAACAGGTTGGGAGAATTTACTTACTCCTATTTTTTTTCCAGTCGGTGACCAAGTATTTCCTATCTGTCAATCCATCTTTACAGCTACATAGGGGGCATATAGTTCCCTTTGACAAAAGGAGCTTTCAAAACCCCATAAAAGATAACTTGCTGGGGTTGCATGGTTATATCCTCAATGGGGAAATGTATGAAATATATGAAATACATGAAAACTCAAGCTGTGACAAGCCAATGATTGTTCCTGTGTTCTTATAGCCTGAGAAGCAGCGCTACACCACATCACCTGTTATCCTGGTGTCTAAATCAGGATGAGTAAGAGGGGCACTGCACTGGGAGGCAGGTGGCCCTCTGTGATCCTGTAGAGGCTAGATGACTTTTCTTGCCAGTTGCTCAACCTATCGTGGCCTCAGGAGCCTCAGCTATAAAATGGTAGTGACATTACACTCACTGTCTTCATCACAAGGCTGAAACAGGAGTTAAATAATATACTGGAAGGAAGAATGTATTTTTAAAAACTGATATAAAGTTCTTGGACAATTTTTAAAATTATGCAGAATGATTATTACTATACATAATAGAGCTGTTCAAAAGAACTTTCCATGGCACGAGAAAGGTTCTCTGTATGTACGAGAAGCCACTGATCACGTGTGATTCCAGAACATTTGAAATGTGGATGGTACAAGTAAGGAACTGATTTTTAAAATTTTTTATTTGTTATTTTCAGAGAGATGGGCAGGGAGGGAGGAAGAAAGGGAGAGAGACATCAGTGTATGGCTGCCTTTCATCTGCCTCCAGCTATGGCTGGAGACCTGGCTTGCAACCTGGTTATGTGCCCTGACTGGGGATCGAACCAGTGACCTTTGAGTTCACAGGCTGGCACTGATTCACTGAGCCACACCAGCCAGTGCTAGGAACTGATTTTTCATTTAATTTTACTGAATTCAAATTTAAATAGTCACAAGTAGCTACTGTATTGGATAGTGAAGACATAGAAAGCAGTAGACATCCCTTCTTTGGACCTGCTCAGCATTTATCTCTCTGGTGACAGGACTGTCATGGTTAATTTTATGTGTCAACTTGACTGGGTGAAGGGATGCCCAGAGAGTTGCTTAAACACATTTCTTCCAAGTGTGTCAGCCAGGGTGTTTCCGGAGGCCATTAGCATTTGAACTGGTGAACTGAGCAAAGCAGATGGCCCTGGTGTGGGTGGGTGTCCACTAATCCACCCAAGGCCCAAACAGATGAGAAAAGCAGGAGGCAAGTTTGCACACTCTGCTTGAGCTGTGACCTGCATCTTCTCCTGCCCTTAGAACCTGGCTCTCAAGTTTTCAGACCCAGAACAGCACTTAAAGGTCAGCCCCTTGATTCTCAGGCCTTCACACTTGGACCGAATTACATCACCAGCTTTCCTGTCTCTTCAGCTTGCAGAGAGCAGATCATAGGACTTGTCAGCCTCCATAACCATGTGGGCCAATGCTGAAATAAATCTCACTTATCTATATACCTACATCTGTGTCTATATGTCCTATTGATTCTCTTTCTCTGGAGGACCCTGACCAATACAAGTTCCCAGGTGTCCTTTGAAGGCTTTGCCTCATTCACTGTGTGCAGTCCATGTGGAACTGTCAGTCATCATGCCTCACTTTAGCCCACTGCACGGGGCCCATGCAAGCCCAGAGATGATCTGCCAGGGCTGAATTTTGAGGGAGGTTTTGCAAGAATGGGGAAAAACGAAAGTGATTGGAGCTCACTGAGCCCAATTATGGTGGTACCTCTGAAGTTCCGAATTCACTCCTGCTACCCAGTTGTCCTGGAGTTTCCAAGTTTCCCCGAGTCTTCAACTATCGCTTCTCTATGACCCTGCATCATGTCAATTAAATTAGCTCCTGTTGCTCACAACCAAAAAGCCTAACCAATGACTCTGCCAACATGAGTTCAAAATATTGTTGGCTTCAAAGCAACAATTGGGTGAATCCAAAGAACATGTTTCACAGATCTTCCAAAAGTCTGCAAGGGTGGGTGATGCATCTCTAGATTTATGACACAGTGTCCAAATAAAAGTTTAAGATTTTTTTCTTTCAGTCTAAAGAATACTTCTGAAAGTAAAAGTGTTTAGAGAAGCTGATGGGCAAGATCTATGCCCAGGTACCTCTGCTTCTTCTAGCTGGACAGGAAGTGGGTAGAAAATGTTCCCTTCATGGGAAGTGCTGTGACCAGGACAAGATAGGACATGCTAACAAATGCCACCATATTCCCATAATCTTTTGCCATTTCCCCATAAGATCCAACAATTTTTTGCCCTTTCTCTTCCTTCCTTCCTTCCTTCCTTCTAGCTCATCACACCTTTGTTTCAGAACCTTCCAATGGCTTCCCATTGTCCTCAGAGTAGAAATGTAAATCTTTAAAAAGGTACCCAAGGCCCTATAAGCAAGCCCTTGGTGTGCCTGATGTACCTTGAGATTTCCTCTCTGACTCCACCCCCTTCTATTCTCACTCTCATCAGCTGCTCAGCCACGTGTCTTCTTTTCTGATCACCCAACTTGCCAGGTTAGGGGTAGCAGACTATGCCACCCTAAAATAGGAGTAAGAGTTCAGGACAAGCTACTCCAAAATATGCCACATTGGTAGATTAGTTTGAGCTGTAGGCACCTGAAAAATAGTAAATGCAGTGAGAGGGTTTCTCTGAGCTTCCCTTATCTGTCTTAAGTAAGATCCTCCAAAATGGGCTCAGTTCTCACAGATCTCCCTGAGAGGTCTCATGACAAGAGAGGAGACTAGAGGTCAATACCACACCCAGAGAAACTTTGTCACAAACTACCATACTTCCCATCTGTTCTCCCAAGAGCCCATTCATCTTCCCTAAAAATCATTCACTCTCTCCTAAAAGGCTCCCACACCTCCCTCCCCCTTTCCCTAGTAAGATGGTATTTAAGCCTCAGTTATTAAGTCACTTCTTTGAATTACTCATTTTTCTGGGTTCTGTTTATTTTTCTCTGGTTAATCTATTTTTATTACAGGGTTCTCAGCCAAGAACTAAGTGAGATGCATAGAGGGAAAATTATTTTTCCTCCTCATACATGCATGTTCCTTCATCAGGGTCCTGTACCCATTGTTAGTCTACCTGAAATGTTTACTGCTAGATACCTTCAAGGCCTACCTTGCCCAGACTACTTAAAATTAGAATACTCCCCAGCCCATTTCCTAGTCCCCTCTCCTGTCATATTTTTCTCCGTAGCACTCATAACCATTAAGCACACTGTACACTTAACTTATTTATCTTCTAACAATCTATCTCCCTCCCACTAAAACACAAACTTCTTAAGGGCATAGAATTTTGTGACTTTTATTCACTGCTCTATTCCTTGTAACTTAGAGCAGTACCTAAAACATACTAGGTGCTCAACATGAATCTTTCTCAACCTATAGAAATTCACGTTCTGTTTTTGTTTTCCTCCTCCTCTATGCTTTTCTCTGCATTTCTTCTCCTTAACAACTTCTGCATTCTTGGACTGATCACTTACTTTTTAAACTTCTTCAGTCTAGATTAAAACATTTTATACTGTTCAATTTTATAAGTATTTCTCAATCTCTTATTACTAAGAGGGTAATACTAGGCCCTACTTAGTGAACTGGCCCAGCTGAGTTCACCCACAGACAACTTCCTACCTCTGTTTAGCTCCTGAATCTCTCTTCTCAGCCAGAGAGGGCTTTCCCTGACACCAAGAGAACTGGACCTGCTGCAGTCAGTTGCAACCAGAACACTCGTAGTTAACCTTCACCCAGTGGGAGGCAGAGGTTGGTGGAGCAATGCCACAGCCTCCCAGCCATGGGACACACAATTTCTTGAGGGCCCAGAGTGGTAACCCACCTATTAATATACCCATGTTGGGCTTTATCTTCTCTTTCTCACATTATCATTCCCTCACTGGCATTTTCCTGGGTTCATCTTTCAACTCAACTACCTGCACCTAAGTCCTGGTCTCAGGTTTCCAGGAACCCTGAAGGCAGAAGGTAAAACCCAATAGTGCACTGTTTTCAGTTAGATCCATAGGTTCTAAGACATATCCAGGTCCCTGGCTCTGAGCAGAGAACTCACATTGTGACCAGAGAGGCAGCTGAACTCAGGGTTCAGGAGCAGTTCCTGGGTTACCCTGCAGCAAATTTGACCAATACTTGATTCAGCCATGTTTTCAGCTGAAAGGGAAATTCTGGCCAGAAAGAAGAATCTTGAATGCATATTTGTAGCTAGCTGACTGACAGCCCACCATGGCCTTCCACACCCCCTACTCCACAGCATCAACATCCTCTTGCCTCCTTACTTCATCTTCTCACGTTCACTCTTCCTCTAGAAAAGTGGGGTTAGGGAGATTGAAGAGACTCAGGATGTCTCTTACATTTCCCATGGCTGCAGAAAGTGGGTCAGTAACTTGATCGTGATCCATGCCTGCAGTGGAGTTCACGTCAGCTCAACAAAGGGAACAATTAAATCATTCAAAGCACATCTGAGGAGAGTTTGCCAGAGATGACATAATCTCTGGGTGATGTCAAGCCCAGTCCCCACACCTGCAGTTGCTACTATCTATAAAATGCAGCTAAGCCTGATCGATCATCATATCCCAGACGATAAATCGAAACTGCAATTTAACAGGCAAGACAGAAGGTGCTGTTTTACTTGCAGCCTGGATGGACAGTTGCTTTTACTTAGGGTTAATTCTTTTCTCTTTCTGGTCCACTGCCATTCTGAATAGATGAGAATGCCAGTTTTGCTTTTTCGGTTGTTTGGAAGTTTTGACAATTGCTTTTTTTCTCTCTCTCTTTGTTTTTTAAAATTTTATCCAGTACAAGTGGGATGCAGTGGGGTAAGAAGATACAGAGTTAAAAGGCTCAATGCATCAGAAATCCAAGATGACTCAGAACTACCACCCAGATGAATAGTTTTCAAACCATAGTTCTGCAGTCTAGTCTCACAGCTACTGGGAATTGAGAAAGGATGGCATTAAATAGCAGAATTCTGGATCCCACACCTGCTTCACTAGAACAATTTTCATTGATGTACTGCAGCTCTGGAAAGAGCTTTGAGGAAAAAATTTCACTACTAGCCTTAAAAAATTTTTAGCCCTTTCTGGTGTGGCTCAGTGGATTGAGCACCAGCCTGCAAGCCCAAGTGTCGCTGGTTCGGTTCCCAGTCGGGGCACATAACCAGGTTGTAAGCCCAGGTCTCCAGCCAGGTCCCCAGCTGGAGGCAGGTGAAAGATGACTATACATTAATGCTTCTCTCCCTTTATTCCCCCCTCTCTGCCCTTCTCTCTTAAAATAATGAATAAAATCTTTTTTAAAAATTTTAAGTAGCTATCTTATATTGTAATACTACCTTTATGTACTCACCAAGTGATGATTAAGGCAGAATTGGTTTTTCGTTTGCTGTGCTTGGGAATCAATGCTTTCACAGGTATTGTGGTTTGCTAATTGAAACAGACATTTGTTGACAGTATTTATTTTTCCTGGTTAGTTTACTTTGCTGTGAAGGCACCTTCTTTTCCCATTTTTAGAAAACTCTCCCACTCCACTATGTACAGAATTGGTAAGACCTGCCCTGCTTCTCTCCATGAGAGATAAAGGACAGGATCCTCGTTTTTCCCCACCCTGCTTGACCACATAATGACATGGATTCATCCAATTAGGTACAGACATGGCTTCTGGGCTCACAATGAAAAACCCAGACTGATGCACTGTGGATTGAAAAGTGAGCACACCCATATTTCGTTTATTCTCTTCACAAAAATTTGATTAAGATTCTAAATTCTACATAGCATTTATAATACATAGCACAACCAACTAATATCACTAATATTCTTTTTATTCTTATTAAGTTTAAGTACATCATAAGTGCTAACCCTCTAAGGCATGCTTCATGATCAATAAGCTTTGTTTCTGCAATGAAAGGTTTTCTTATATATATTTACTCTTGTGGAGAATTTACAGGGATGCACTGTGGGTGGGAGTTGGATACAGCAGTTTTCAGTGAAATAACCTCCCATTTGGAATTTAGAATTTGTGCCAATCTCCTGAAGCCTTCAAAAGCTACTAACACAAAACATCTCAAAACACACCTATCTTGATAAAAGCTCAATAATAAGTGACAACAAGTTTTTGGCTAGTTAACTTGTCCATGGGGTCTTCAGTGCTCAGCATATGAGAAAAATATTAACAGCAGAGAGATGAGTGACACATGAGCAACACATATCAGTCAGGATAGTTTATGCCACACTAATTAACAATCAAAACCCAACATCTCAGTGGCCTGATACAACAAAGATGTATTCCTCACTCATACAGTTCTGATGTGGGATGGGTAACTCGCCGGGAAAGCTGTCCCTGTCTTTCTGTCTGCCCTTCAAGAAACACCTGCTCGTTACCACTGGTCAAGTTTCTGTGGCCAAGTGGCACCATATGACCCCAAGTTTTACAAGTCTCAAAAAAAATTTGTTTAAATAAGAGCCTGAGCATCAATGAATACCAGCTGCTACAGTACTACTGCTTTATATTATTCAGGATCATTATTATTAAAATATATAATAATTATTAGCCAACAGCCATCTTGACACTCTCAGCCATTAATCTGTCACCTTTCTCCTTGGTTGAAGGGAGTGGAAAGGACATGGGCAGTTACAGTGCATCCCAAAGCCCCAGGTAGTCTTGTGGTAGGATGGCATGATCTGCCCCTGGGGAGCTGGTTATATTGGGGTGGAGGATAGGAGGAGGAGGAGGAGGGGAAAGTGGAGGAGGAGGAGGAAGAAGAAGAAAAAAGTGATCCAGCACCCTGTTAGAACTCTAGAAGCCAAAGTATCAGAGATGAAAGGTCACAACAAAGCCAACCACCAAGTATTTGAGCGGTTGGCTGTACCCTGAACAGCTACAGAGGATGCCTTTGTTCAAAACAGACAAAAATAGATGCATCAAAAATGGTTTTTCCAAAGGCAGAAGCAAGTCCAGCTCCTTAATCCTGATTTAGCATTCACAGGACAGCGCCCATGCTTGCCCTGTGACTCATAAACTAATAAAAGGAAGACCTCATCTGGTCAAGAACATAACTGCATAAAGCCAAAAGCCATCTGTGTCTTACACCGAAATTAACTTCACAGGTTAATTGTAATGCTTGTCTATTTATGGGAAACATTCTTTAGGAATACAAACGCTCCAGTCTTACCTGAATCATTTACAATCTTCCTCTCAGCCCAAATGCCAACGAATAAAAAACAGAGCGAGTTAATTGCCATCCTGGGTTTGTGATGACTATGGTATCAATATTAGCAAAGAGTGGGTTTTATTTTTGTCTTTGTCAAAATGTTTCCAGTGCCTCACTTGATTTGTATGAGAACTGTCTACAATAGGACATTGTGTTTCATTTTAGGGGCCATGAGGTAGCTGAGGAGAAGAATAATGTCCTATGTAGATTATAAATCTCCAGGCCTAGCAAGGTGGGCTGGCATAAAGTAAGCACTCTAAAAACACGTAGAAAAGATTAATAAACTTCTAAGCAAATAATGAGAAGTTCCTACCTGAATAATGAAAAACTGAAGTCTATAAAAGGTGTTATTTGCTTTGGATCATGAAGCTATTTTTTAAAAGATTTTATTCATTATTTTTAGAAGAGAAGGGCAGGGAGGGAGGAAGAAAGGGAGAGAAACATCATTGTATGGTTGCCTTTCACCTGCCTCCAGCTGGGGACTGGGCTGGGGACCTGGCTTGCAACCTGGTTATGTGCCCTGACTGAGAATCGAACCAGCGACACCTGGGTTTGCAGGCCAGTGCCAATCCACTGAGCCACACCAGTCAGATATGAAGCTATTTGATGGCAGAAACCAGGTACAGTGCCTCCTAGCTCTGCATTCTTTTCACTTATGGACATCTCACTATGGAAATATTGCTTTTTATATTTAACTTCAAACAAGAAAATATTATCCAACATGCACAGAGCAGAGAAAGTAATCTTCTAATATATGATTGAGTCTATATTTTTAGTCCTATTTGCTGTCAGTTGATACAGTATAAAGACTACTATAAACCAACTCTACTTTTCATAGTTAAAACTGATGTCTTAATATGTTTATAGGAAAATGATAAACAAACAGCCATGAACAGGCTCATAGAAGTGTCCCAAGCCTCTGAATAAACTGCCTGTGGTTAAGAGAGTCTCCAAGTTCAAAGAGAAGGAGAAGAGAGATGATGGAAGGAAGGAAGGGAGAAGGAAGGAAGGAAGGGAGGGAGGAAGGAAGGAAGGGAGGGAGGAAGGATGGAAGTCATCAGGCTCTTCTGGTCTTGCACCAGTAGCACACACTGTCCAGAAGCATGTGGGACCCTCAGCAGAGCTCACCCACAGCCAGTTTCAGTGGAACCATTCAAGGGCACCTCCCCCTAACAAGCTAAGAGGGTCATTTCCAGATGCACCATTCCATGGGCAGCTTCCCAGCAAGTTCCTGAGAATCTCTCCCCAAGGAACACCAGGCTTTGCAGCGAATACCACCAGTGCAGCATGTCCCCACAAAGAGCCTTCCCAGTGCCGCAGAGGACAGCTTCCCAGGAACTTCTGCCCACATGGCTTTTGAGACTGTCTCCGGCCATCCAGTGGGCCATCCTCACACCCTCTCCAGTGAGGTTGGAGTCTCATTCTCAGGGAGAGACTGTTTAAAATTGTTTCCTTTCCGTTGATGCTCTGACTCAGCTCTGGGCCAGTAGCTGTTCCCTATACATGCTACTCCTGTATTCCTTAGTTCTTTTTACCCCTTAGGAGGCAATTTCTTGTTATAATTAATAATTCTTAGGTTAAACTTTCCCTGTTCTACCTACTCTATAGTTTCTGTAGCCTGATGGGACCAAGATTGGTACAATCCCAGGAGACGGACCTTTAATGCTGAGCTCTGATTATGAGTTTGGTCATGCCCTTGAACTCGAGCACAGGGCTGAGGAAAACTAGTAATCCATGGCTTGCACTGGCTTCACAATTAATCACATTAGTGCCTGTGGGTGACGGTGATGAGGAGTCAGTCAGCTGAAGCTGGGGCCTTGAAGCCTGCAGGACTGCCACCCCTGGTGGTTACTGAGCGTCGCAGGCTCAGTGGCTGTCCCACTCCTGCGACAGCATGTGAGATGGATCATACCTCTTGAGTGGACTGCAGAGATTGTATAAATCACTCAACCAGAGGGATGACCAAAAGTCCCTAATCTTTAAAATGGCAAAGATACTATAGTATCTGCACGCTTTCTACAAGTTTCTTCAATTTCTCATGCACCAGGCCCCCCGTTGACAGGGAAGGGAAGGGAAATGTGAGACTACCTTACACTTTTAAAGTGGCACTCTTCAGTTATTGTGCATAGTTCCAAACAATTAACATATATAAAAACTCGTTTTTCTGAAATTTCTGCAAGTGCACAATAGATTTTTTAACAAAGTACATTGACACAGGAATTATTTGCCCCTAAGTACGGGGTATAGATTTTAGACAAAAGGAAGTACATATAATCATATGCTCAAAACACTTTATGAAACTCAAGGAATAAGCTGTCACATAAAACATCTCACGGGGTGAAAAGAAGCATAGAGCATGTGGAGTCTGAACTATCACTAAAGCTGCTCCTTTTTTTTAATTTAATTTTATTGTTGTTGTATTACATCCATCCCCTTTTTACTCCCCTCGGTCCCCTGAAAGCTGCTCTGTTTATGGCAATAGTTATTTCACCACTTTTAGGTATTTTAGGCTCTTGAAAAGTAGTGTATGGGTAAAGTTCAATTTTTTGTCTTTAACATTGCCTCTTGCTTTTCCCCAATATAATTCAATTATACTAGTATTTTATAATAATATAGATGGGAAAATCAATATTCAAGCGGGTAAATGGTTTGCTAAAGGTTACCTAACAAGGCAGTGGTATTCTGGATATTCCCATTGCTATCCAAATTCATTCTCCATACATGTTCACCGTTCTGTGCAGCCTGACAGCTGACCTCTAAGGAACGCAGAAACCGGTGTTCTTTGTCCTTTAGCTTCCAGTCGTGTTGAATCAATGGTAAACAATAATAATAATAATAATAATGAGGAATTTTCAGGGCAGGAAAAGGGACTTATTCCCAGGCTTCCTTTCTGTTGTCCCACAGGCTGACAGTGGTGGCTTTCCTGCCATGGAGTACCTTCCTGTGGTCCCAGCTCTTACTACAGCCTCCCCGGGGTTCTAAAAACCACTCTTTCCCCGCCCCCTTTTAGCAGAAATGGCTCTGTACAATTGCTAGTCTCAGGATACTTGACCATCTCTTACGAATATATGTCAGACATACCCTACAACTGCCAGGATCCTCAAAGAAATAGAAGTAGAATGAGATTAAAATCCAGGAAGTTTAATGGTATTTAAACCATGGCTCTTTCTACTGGATCACACTGTGCCCACACCATCCTGTGTTCTAGTTATACACACCATATGGCTCTTCTACGCTGTCTTTATTCACAGTAACCCCCTTGTGCATTATCTATACCCAAATTATACACAACTTCAATAACCGTACTCAGTTTCCATCTTCACCATAAGGTTTCCTTTGATCCTTCATCCTTACGGGCCTATCTTTACTGGTAATCCTAGTCAATATGATAGCAATACTGAGTTTGACATTCAGTTATACATTATCTTGAAATGTTTCTATTCTTTCATATATGTGAAATTCATTCCCTAGCTACATTGTAATGTACCTATTTCTCAAACACCATAACTTCTCTATTATCTTCAATTTGCCTAGAAAAATGACAAAGATACAGATGTAGTAAAAAAAAAAAAATACTGGGAGTTTCACTTCTGGAATCATGACGTGAGGAATCCTGTATGTACCAGTTTCCTAGTAAAATGATCCTATCTGGTAAAAATATTTTTGAAAGATTAATCTATTTATTATTATGAAAGTTTTTAAATTCATTTATTGTTGTTGTATTACATTTATCCCATTTCCCCCCCATTTCTCTTCCCTGCCCCATCCTCCACTAAAAATATTTTAAAAAAACAACAAACATCTGAATTGTTTGGAAATTGCTCTAAGGTATAGAGCAACATTCACTGAAGGAAATCTACTTTTAAAAATCTACTGAATCCCGTAACAGCAGCATATGTCTGGGGCACCTGTACTACTCCGTCCCTCCCTGCATGCCAGTTCAGCTTAGTAAAGCGTCATTCTGGGTAAATGTGGCCAAAAAGACAAAGCTCCTTTTCCCTCAGTTTCCAATAAAGACATAGTAACTCACTGGGTGGAGCATTTCTCATCACCTCCAACTCCAAGTTTGAGAAGCTGAATTCCTGGTCAGTGCAGCCAGGAGGCCCAGGGGCACCCTTCCTTCATCTAGTCCCCACTTACGCTCACAGACTTGGCAGGCCAAGAACACTGGGTCCTCAGTCACCCTCTGCCCAGCTCATCCATAGAGCAGAAGCCAGTGAAGAAGACCAGAGGATACTGCCTTCCCAGCACCCTGCTCATAATGTGGGTATCACATCACTGTTCCCACCCCCAGCTCTGGAGCCATGACAGAGCTTTTCCTCAGGGACACAGGCAGTCCATACGAACAGAGAAGTTCGAAACTACCCTCAAAGTAACTGACATTATTTAAAGCAGACTGAATAGTTGGGTAACAGGCAGTTAAAAGGTTTGCCGTTCTATGTAAGCAACCAACTAAACTGCAGGTCAGTTTATTTATCACAGAGCACCAAAGACACAGGTAGGAAGAGTGGACTTGGGGACAGAACTAGTTCAAGTCTGGCCCGAAAAAATACACCACCCCAAATTTAATTGGATCAGATTGTAGAGCAATGTAAGGCCCAGGACACTGACTAAAATAGTAAAGGAATCAGCCATAAATTAGTCCAGCCTAACAGCCAGGTATGGTACCAACAGAAACAGATAGATGAACAGGGAAGTCAGAAAAAGACACAAAGAGAGCCCTGATAAAACCGCTGTCATCTCAGAATGACTGTGCTCATGCCCAAGGATGAGTCTCTCCCAGGGGCAACCTCACAGGTTTTCCACTACATGGAAAATAGGAGCTACTAAAAGAGTCTGGCCAAGTCAAACACAGGAGCAACCAAAAATAAAACCAAGCCCCAGACATGGAAGGGAAAGCAGTGTCCAGATGTTACCACGTGTTACTAAAATTTTCCAACTTTCAACAAAAACAAAATTATGAGATATGTAAAGAAACAGGAAAGGATGACCCACAGAGAAGCAGCAAACAACAGCAATTGCTTGTGAGGACCGCAGATGTCAAATCTAATAGATTTCCAAGTAGCCATTATAAATAGGCTCAAAGAACTAAAGGAAACCATGCTTAAAGCAGTAATGTAAGCTGTGTTATTAAATACAGTATATTATTAAATAGAGAATATCAATGAAGAGATGAAAAAAAATTTTTTTTTGTCTACATTTCTTTTTTTTTTTTCTTTTAATTTTATTGTTGTTGTATTACATCCATCCCTTTTTTTCTCCCCTCTGTCCCCCTCCCCACCCACCCTTTCCCCCCAAAGTCAATCTCACCTGTTGTCCATGTCCATGGTTCCTTTATACTAGGTTCTTGTCTAAGCTGCGCCCCTTCTTTGCCTCTGCCTCCCCCCTCCCCCCTCCCCCTTTCCTCCTGACCACTGCAGGCCTATTCCTTGTATTCATACACTTGGTTCTGTTTTGCTTGTTGTTAGTTTTGCTCATTATTGTCC
>PVIW01008713.1:0-58172 GCA_004026585.1 Noctilio leporinus | reverse complement strand
TACTGTTGATTCCTTCTACTGTATTCTTCAATTCAGAAATTGTATTCTTCATTTCCTCCTGGCACTTATTGATAGTTTCCATGTCCTTTTTCATGCTGTTGTAGTTCTCGGTAAGTTCCTTGTAACTTCCCTGGAGTTCTTTGTAATTTCCCTGGAGTTCTTTGTAGTTCTCCTGGAGTTGTTTACAGTTTTCTTTGATATGGCTGAGCTCACTGAGCTTCTCTATCATCATTCTTTTGAATTCCTTATCTGATATTCCAGGTGCCTCTGTTTCATTTTGTGTTCTTTCTGGAGATTCTTCCTTTCCTTTTGGTGATGGACTGATTCTTTTATCCCCCATTTTGGGTGTCTGTTCTTGCTATTTATTTATTTATTTATTTTTTTTTGTTCTTTCCTTGGGTTAACCTGCTTTGCTTCCTTGCCTTAGTTGAGCACCCTTCTGTGATAGGAGATTTGTGGAGTTCAGTGTTGCCGTCTCCCAGATTTTCTCCACTTGCAGTTCTTGGTGTGTCCTTTATTTGGGCTGTCTTGTTGTATTCTGGGCCTGTGGGCTTTTAGCAGAAACAAAAACTAAAACTAAAACAAAAAACTAAAAACAAAAACAAACAAACAAAAAAAGCCAAAAACAAAATACCAAACCAAACCAAACAAAAAAAAATTGCAAAAGGGAAAAAGAAATAAAAATGATAATTATAATAAGAAGAAAGGGTTTAGATGGCTGTTCACCCTTAATAATCCCTGACTGGTCCAGATGGAGCCTGGACCTGAGGGCTTTTAGCTGAGGGGAAAAAAAAGAAAAAAAGAAAGGAAAAAAGGGAAAAAGTCACAAGAGAAAGAGAAATAAATATTAATAAAGAAAAGGTTTAGGTTTCTGTTCATCCTTTATGGTCTCTGTTTGGTCCAGGTGGAGCTAGGACCAGTGGGTTTTATCAGGGAGAAAAGAAAGGAGAAAGAAAGAAAGAAAGAAAGAAAGAAAGAAAGAAAGAAAGAAAGAAAGAAAGAAAGAAGGAAAGAAGGAA
Organism: Noctilio leporinus; assembly: GCA_004026585.1. Classification (NCBI taxonomy): domain Eukaryota; kingdom Metazoa; phylum Chordata; class Mammalia; order Chiroptera; family Noctilionidae; genus Noctilio; species Noctilio leporinus. The sequence continues at coordinate 57,153 of PVIW01008713.1, read as the reverse complement.
AGAAGGAAAGAAGGAAAGAAGGAAAGAAGGAAAGAAGGAAAGAAGGAAAGAAAGAACGAAAGAACGAAAGAAAGAAGGAAGGAAGGAAGGAAGGAAGGAAGGAAGGAAGAAAGAAAGAAAGAAAGAAAGAAAGAAAGAAAGAAAGAAAGAAAGAAAGAAAGAAAGAAAGAAAGAAAAAAAGATGGGGGAGAAAGTCACAAACAAAGAGAAATCAATATTAATAAAGAAAGGTTTTAGCTGTGTGTTCCCCCTTTATTATTTCTGATTGGTCCAGGTGGAGCCAGAAACTGTGGGCTTTACCAGGAAGAAAAGGAAAAGAAAAATTAAAAAAAAAAAAAAAAGAGGAAGGAAGAAAAGAATAAAGAAAGGGTTTAGAAATGCTGGAGAAGGGAGGAATACTTAGATTGAGGACTGGGAATGCGTTATAGCCACAGAGTGAATAGACTTTCATTCGAGGGGAGGGGAGGGTCTTGGGTATTTAGGTGGATTGAGGTATGGGAGGGATTAAGAATATGTGAGGAGTAACTTTTGCAAAGGATATGTTGGGGCTTAATAGTTCATATTGCTCTCGGTATAATTCAGGTGCTTGAGATTGGTTGGCAGCAATCCCTTTCCTGATGCTGCCTCTTTTTCTTGGTCAGGACTTTACAGTCTATAGTCTATCTTCTAGCTGGTCTTGGCACGTGGCAGGGCCTCTGATTGTCACAGTAGGGCTGATTCTGAGTGTTTGCCCCCAGGTAGGCTGGGCCTTCAGCAGCCTGGCTGGGTTTTAGGGCTGCCGGTGTTCTGGAGCCTGCAGGGAGCCCCATCCCACTCCTGGCGGAGGTTCCTGCCCAGGACGCACACCTAGCTCTTCTGCAGTGCAGCCCGTAACTTTGCCAGTCCCTGTGATGACTGGCCCCACCCCCGCAGTTCCGGGAGGAGGCCGGGCCTGTCAGTCAACACTGTCTGGGGTCCGCCTACACTGTCCCGCCCTTCTGGAGTGGGCACCATGCCTCTAAGCCAACCAGTTCTCCTCGGAGTCCTGTATGTGGCCTCTGTGATGAGCCTCTCCCAGGCGTGGGCGGTGCGGCCTTTGTCTCCGGCAATGGTGGGTCAGTTACCCCCACTACCAGTTCCTGGCTTGCTGTCTCACTGTTTGGAGTTTCCTGCCTCCCCCCTCGCAGGGGCTTCTAGCTGCTGTTTCCCTGGTGGCCCAGCAGCTCCGTTTTAGGCCCTCTCGCCGCCCTGCTGGTGCACTTCCTGCTCCCCGGCTCTGGCTTCCCGCAGGACTCTTCTCCTTGGCCTCTAGCCCTGGGGGGTGCCTCCTCTCCCTGTTGCCGGAGTGAGTCCCTCACATAGTCTCTCCCCTGCAAGAGTTCAATTCCACGTTCCCTATGGCATTTGCCCTCGCTGCCCGCTCTTCACTGTTGAGACTTCCAGTCACCAGGGAGCCCGGAAAGGGCCCCAGTCAAATGCGCCCCTCTGGGCAGAGCCGCCCCTGCCCAGAGCCAACCTGGGCCCGCAGGCCGGTCGGTCGGGAACGCCTCACCTACTGTCCTGCTGGCCTCCTCTGCCTCTGGGCTGTGCTCCCCTGTGTCCAGATGCTGCCTATTCCAATCCCTAGGGTCCTGAAGACATCTCACGCTCCCTATCCTGTCCTCTAGCTGCTTTGGTACTCGAGAACACCATCAGCACTGCTCTCTACTCTGTCATCATCTTCCCTCTCCTCCCAAACAAAGAGAATTAAAAAAAAGTAATTAAAAACAAAAATTCTGTCAACAACAAAAAAGCTGAAAGAAGCAAAAGAAAGTCAGTATAGCAGTAGTAACATTAAATAAAATAGAAACAAAAAACAACACTAAGAATTATAGAAAATAAAATCTTCCATGTATAGCAATGCCAAATGCTGGTGATAATCACTAATATATTTGTATATATATTTCCAGAACTTGAATTCTTTTAAGTATTTTTTATTTGTTTTACTCATTTATAGATACATTAGCATTTTATCATTTCTGGAAGTTGTTCAGTACCTGTCTATCATTTTCTAGGTGGTCCATAGTTTGTTTTTATTGTTATTCACTAATGTCCTAATTTTTTGCTGGTGTAAATAATACTGTAATGAACACTCTTTTGCATAAATCAGTCTGCAATTCTCTGCATGGGTTTACATTTGTCTTTAGCAGAGTATAAGAAGTTAAATATATATATGTAGGTGGAAAATTATTTATTCTTTGGCATTTTAGCTGACCCAGTGTGATGACTGGCATGAAAGGGTTTTATGTCTTTAGATATGGGGACAAATGTTATTTGACAAATACTTCCCCTAATCAATGATGCCAGAAGGAACAAGAAGGATCATCTTGGCCCTTTCTCCCATCAGGTGGCTGGGCTGCAGTTGTGGTCAAGCTATTGAGTCAAGGTTTCTGCTGATACAGAGATGGAAAATGGAAGTCCTGTCCTGCTCACACCCATGCACTTCTCAGAAGACAAAATGGAAACAAACAGGAAGAAAGACCTATGTGACAAGGCTGTAAGGGAGGGGTCAGATCCATTTCATGTGGCTTTTCAGACTTCCATTTATTTTTCCCTTAAATTAGGGGTAGAGGTTGTTAAAATAACTAAATTATTGATTGCATTGCATAATACATAAATACAGAATACTAAATATCAGAAGTACTCTTAATATATATTTGTATTCTCCAGAAACGTTCTTTTCATTTAAATGCCTCTAAGATTATTATAGTTTCTCAAATAGTAGCCCAGACTGAATCCTGGATCTCCCACCTCTAATTCATGTGTCCAGCACACCGGGACCCAGACAGAGAAGACAGACCTCAGGGCTGCCTGAGGGCACGGGGCCTGAGGCTGGTGTCCACACAACATTGCTGCCGCTGTGCCCAGGGCTCTACCCCTTCCAAACTTTGCACCTGTCCTCATGCCCTTCTCGCTCTGAGAACAGTGACTTCCCATCCATGATACCCAAATTGATATTCTGCTAACAAGCTATTCCCAAGAAGTGCTAAGACAAATCCAGGACTTGAAGAAGAAAAGAGACAGACTTTTCTTTCTGTTATCACAATGACATTTTATAGCAATCACAGTGACTGAAAACAAAGAAGATGAAGGAAAAACCAAGCAGTGCCAACAATGATTTCACTACAAACACCCACTAACATCCTACCTGCCTGCCAGAAACTGGAGGAGATTTATAGATTTACACGTAATGGGGATAACTGAATTCACCATAACCCTCTACCACTCGGAGGTTTTTAACTCATTGACCAGAAATTAAAATTAGTGAGTTTTTGGGGTGATCTCAAGGAGATAGTAAATATTTCAATAATAGTTTTTACACTAAAAGCAGTCAGTGATCAATCACCTGGCACTTCTGAGCATTGTCTATTATGGACTTAACATCAAGGAACATATAGGACAATATTGGGAGATATGTTAGTCTCCTGAAGTTACATGTTAGAGGATTTTTAAAGCCTGTGTAGCTGAATTACCAAAGGCCAAAATAGTCTATATCACTTTGACTGGATTAGCTTGCCAGGCAAGGAATGCTGTATCACCCTGAAACACATTCAGCCAACTTCCCCAAATGTGTGGGTGTTGGGGGGTAGGGGACATGATACTGGCAAAGTAGGATTTGGAAAGGCTACCTGTGACTGGTGACAGAGGGACCAAATGGTGCCCTTGGTACTGATTATTTTCTCAGTGCAATGACACTGAGCCATCCACTCCACAGGTGGTTCACACAAGGCCCAGGGTGAATTGTGTGAGACTCAGGCAGTCAGGTGGACCATGCTCAGTCCCTGTGCACAAAGCCAGGGCTGCACAGAGTCCTGTTAGCAATAAGGAGCTGCTACAGATTCTTGGTGTGGAGAGAGTGCATGATCAAGATGGTATTTCAGACATGTGACCAACATGATCTCCCACTGTTACCTGTTTTTATCACAGAGGTATGATGTTATGTCAACTTCAGGAATGGCTGATTTGCTTCACCCAGGTTCCATCCCTTGGTCATATTTCTGAGCACTAATTATGATGAATCTGGGGCCACATTTGAAAATGGATTGTATCCACTACAGTGTTCTAGAATACCAGTATGGAAATGAGGGACCTGGGCCACTCCTCAAATTGGCTGAGTCCCCTTTTTCTGTGCATGGCAGAACAAGACAAGCTTGTGGGAAGGCTTGTCTTGTGAGGGACCCTCTGAGCTAGGGCAAATTTAGAACAGCACCTGGGAGATATGGGTGCAGATAGGGCATCGGAGCCAGCAGGGCAGATACAGGGTTGAAGCCCCAGAGTCTGGGAAGAAGGATGACCAGGGGGAAGACAACTCAAGGAATCATTGGGAGATGCCACCAAACCTGGCAAGTACTAGGACATTCTAGGTGAGCAGTTGTGGTGCCAGGTGTCTGACACTAGTACCTAGGCTTTGCAAAGCTCCAGAGTGCCAGCTTTAAAGGCCTGGGGCTGGCCCAAATTATGATTTATGTGCACACTTTTCTTCAGATGAAACTGAATGCTTCTTCAAAGAAGACTTTTTCATTCATCAAGCATCCTCAACCACCCGGCATGTTGACTCACAAACGGGGCTACTCAGTGCATGTAAGTTACATTTTATTAAAAAACTTCTTTCTTGCACAGTCAGAAACCAAAGGAGATTTGAGGTCAAGCCAGTATTTGCAGCATCACAATTCACAGCTAATGCTTTCTCCCTTAGCCTCACGTGGGTCCTGGCTGCAGGGACCCACATCCCCACTAGGTCTCTTCCTCCCTCAGATGTAAGCTCTGCACTTGAGGGCTGTGGGCCACTCAGCATCCTCTGGGATGTCTGCACTCTGAAGGGTCAGCTTCCTTTAAAAAGAGCCACATCCCCTTTCTAGCTGCAAATCTAAACCCTACCAGAATGCAGATTTATAAACACACCTCAGCTGAGCTGAACAAGGGTTCCCCATCACAGAAAAAAGGCAAAATGGTTTTTGCCCTGGCTTAGGGACAGCTCTCCCTACCATCATGGGCATGCACAAGCCCTGGCTGGGGCAGGGGCTGGAAGGGTGTTACAGCCTGAGAGAGTACTTGAGGAGGCAGATCCTGTCATCCTGTCCCCTTATTGCCTGCCCAGCCATAGCCACTCCCACAGCAGCAGCCTCTGAGACACATCATGATCAATAACTTCAGAGTCACACATTCTTGTGACTGCACTGTCCACAGTGATTTGGGAGCAAATCACTATTTTCTTTTACTAACTTTATTGAGGTATAATTTACATATCATGAAATTTACCCATTTTAAGTATGCAGTGCAGTAAATTTGACAAACTTGTGCTTGTGCTACCAGCACCTTGTGTAAGCAAGACAGAGAACACTTATGGGACTCAAATGTTTCTAAGTATCCCTTTGCAGTCCAGCTGCACCCCCAGCTCCAGCCCTGGTGCCCACTCTATCTGTCTCTTCTAGAACTATGTGTGAATGGCATTCTACATCAGGCACTCTTTAATGTCTAGCATCTTTAGCTCATCCTTATTCATATCTATGTCCTCACTTGTAATAGTAGGTGGTTCCTTGTTTAATCCTATGTAGTTTCCATGGTATAGATATAGCCGAATTGTTACTGGTTGATGGCCATTGGGCCATTTCCTATTTGGAGCTATTACTGAATGAAAATGCTACGAACATTCAAATGCAAATGTGACTGTGCATATTTTCCTGTCCCTTGGGTAAATATTTAGATGAAATTACTAGGATTTATGCTAGTAATTTCTAAGTGCTAAGTGTATAAGCAGGGACCCAAAAAATAGAAGTCGTTTATTAAAAATTATGTATCTATTCTTATACGTTTAAACTTCAGTCACCTTCAAAGTACTCTCCATTTGATGCAATAGGCCTATCAAGATGTTTTTCCCACTGCTCAAAACAGTTTTTGAACTCGTTGATTTTGATGCCTTTACTAAAAGGCATCTCAAAAGTGCTCTGTCATTTTGTTGTTTCACCTCTCCCACACTGGAAAAACATTTTCCTTTTCCAAAACATTACATCCTTGAGGACTTTCTTCATATGGAGAAACAAAAAACTTTCTAGGGACAAGACTGGGTGAATAGGGAATGTGGGGCATGAGCGTCATACCATATTTGGTCAAAAACTGATGAACCCTGAGCATGGTGTGGGAAGGTGCACTTGTAAATCACCCATTATGAAATGGGCAAATGTATTGAAAGAGTCTTCAAAAATTTTCACTGAAGCTGAATGCAGCCTCTCATAACAGTGCCAGCTGGTGCACTGATACAGATGGGTTCCTAGGACACTTACATAACAGGGGACATATGTACAAGGGGCCTGCCCTCCAGAAGATAATTCTGGAATTTGGGGGGGATTGTTCCCTTGCAGGTTTAACTTTATAAGAAGTGATAGCATTTTCCAAAGTGGCCACAAAATTGTGTTCTCAACCAGAAATCTATGAATGTTCCAGTTGTTCTGCATGCTTATCACCACTTGCTATTGTCTATCTTTTGTTTTTCCCTTAGCTAGTGTCTGTGGCTTTAAGTTGTATTTTCTAGATGCCTAATAATGTTAAACATGTTTATCTTCTCATTGAGCATTCATATAATTTCTTTTGTGAAATTTCTGTTTAAATTTTTGAGACAAATCATTTTTAGAAAACCTTGGATTTAATGGGAAGGCTCTGTAATAAAGTCCTGGGGACTAGGGTGTAAACCTTAGCCTACATGTGGCTGTGTTACTTTCAGAAATGATTCATGAACTATAGGTATCAGTGTCTCACAGTTACAACAAAGAAAAATGACTAGATTATCTTTAAAGTTCTTTTCTTGCTCCAGAGATTATGACTACAGTCTCAATTTCTTCATTAGAAAACAGACACATAGGAGCAGGTGTGAAAACAGGAGACATTGGAGATCTCAACCAGCTCCTGCCTAAAGTCGATACCAAGGGTTTAGCATTGTCAACATTATACACCTATTAATGGCTTAGATGCAACTGAACTTGGGTCTCCTGGCTCTAGTGACTATTGAAAGAAGAGTTTGAGTGAGCAAAGGGAGAAAAAATGGGGACAACTGTAATAGAATAAACAATAAAAGACAGTAAAAAGTTTGAAAAATAGGCATATTTTTTGCCTCTGATTTAAAAGGAAATGCCCTGAGAGTTGAAACTGGGTAACATGGTTTTGTTTTTTGTTTTTGAACCCAAGTTAGGACATTTTCATTGATGCCCCTAGTATTCACATGAGCAATAGACAGAAGTTAATATGAAGGACCTGAATAGGTTCTGAGCCCAGAATCTGTCTGGGGAAGCTTCTCCACCCTGGTTTTGCAGGTGCATTCCATGAAAGTACAAACTGGTGTCCTCAGCCCAGGCAGCCTGTTAATGGAGCCAGGACTGCTATAAACATTGCCATGCAAATTACATTTGCTCTCTAGTCTGCAGAGTGAGTTCTGTAAATTGACAAGTACTTAGGGGCAGGGTATATTTCTCTGTAATCACAGCACACCATTCCCATGGGTGTTAATGTTTATAGAAGTATAGTTAACTTTGCACAGGATCTGGGCTCATGAGGCTATGTGTGCCATTTAGCCAAAGAGCTGAAGAATGCATTTCCACAGCCAGTAATGTGTACTAGTGCAGGGTGGGCAATCACAGCTTGTTCTTGGGGCAGGAGCAAAGCCCCTGGACCTACTTTGCATGGCCTGGAGTCCACTGGTTGCTCAACCAAGACCTGGAGCTTCACTCTCCCTGAACAACCCCAATTAATGGACTGTGATGATTGGTCTTACACTGTAATTCTGTTCTGTTACTTGGGCAAACAGCAAACCATATAGTTACACATTCATCTGTAACTTTCCAAAACCCCCTAGGAAAGAAGGGGCCATTGTAAACCTTTGAAACAGAACCCAGAAATGCTGAGAGGCTTGGAGATTGTTTCAAGTAACACAAACTGCTTTTCATCCAGCACTTGAGGAGCTGCAAAGAGGGGCAAGACATGGTGCCTTTGTTCCAAAAGTTTACAATCTATAGTTTAGGGATAGATAAGGCAGGCATACTTTAAAAGTTCAATCAAGTATAAGATGATACATGCCAAATCTCTGCTGGAGGGTGTAGAGGTGAAGTGGGCAAGATCTGTGGCCTGGGTAAAGGGAAGGAAACTTCAGGAAGGAGATGAGATTGGACATGGCCCTTGTCACTATGTAGACTGCAAAAAGGACATTTGTGTACAACATGGCCCCTGAAACAGGAAACAGAATGCTGTCTTGTTCAACTTTGAATGAGAAAGAGAGTTTGGATAACTCAGTTTTTTGCTGCTTTTTTTTTTTTTTTTTTATGTCCACAAATGACCGCAAAAGCACTTCCAGTATTGATTTTGGGATTACAAAAAGTTTAGTGAGTAGGAGAATTCACAAATACAAAATGCACAAGTAGTGATGATCAACTATATACATGCATACAATGGAATATTATTTGACCATAAAAAATAATTGAAATACTAACACATACTACATGATGAACCCTGAAAACATAAGTGCAAGAATCCAGACACAAAAGGAGAACTATTGTATGAAATATTCAAAACGGGCAAATCATTTTTTGAATGTTTATAGATGACATTTATCAGTTTCAAAAGGTCCCTTTCCATTACTGTTTTGTTAACATTTTATCATTAAGTAGGTTGAATTTTGCTAAATGTTTTTTCCTGTGTCTACTGGGATAATTATAAGGTTTTTATTTATCTTTTATGCTGTCTATATGTGTACTACATTAATTTATTTTAGGGTGCTAATCTAATCTTGCTTACTACAATGAATCCTTTTCAGTCATGTTATATAAACTATTTATATGCTTCTAAAAAGAAAAAAAGAAAATAAAAGAAATGGATATGGTATTCAGGTTGGAGCAAGGAGTCTGGTCTGACTAAAGCAGAGATGACTGAAGTCAGGGATGAATAGCATGGGTCATGCCTACAGATGCTGAGCACAGGGTAGAACTAAATAGATCATCATGTGCTGGTTGCTTGTTCAATACCTCCAATGTCTCCTTAACTCTCTGTGAAAACCAAAGTCCTAACAATGGCCCTACATTGTCCACCCCACTCTCCATCGCATCCTTGATCTCCATATTCACTCTACTCCAGCTACACTAGGTTTCTGGCTCCTACAACACTGGAGGCCACTTTCCCCTCTGGCACTTTTGCATTTTCTGTTTCCTATGCCACAAAAGCTTTTCCAACAGGTATCCACAAGGCTTTCTATATTACTTAAGTGGCCCACTGTCAGCAATCCTTTCCTAATAACTCAATTTCAAATGGCAACAGCCCCTCACCTTGCACTTTCTGTCCTCTTTTTCAGGGTTGTTGTTTTTCTTAAGTATTTCATTATGTAACAGCATATACAAGGTCTGTCCCAAAAGTATCAAGCCAATGCCAATGTAATTAAAACAGTTTGTGTGGCCAATATATTTTGTCCCCAAAATACTGGCTGCATAAACTGTTTTAATTATATTGACTTATATTAACTTGGCTTGATACTTTTGGGACATGTATATGTATACGTAATATATATACACTCTGTTTATTGTCTCTCTTCCCTTGCTAAAAGTAAACCTATGTGGTCACAGGATTGTGTCTATCTTGTTTATTGATATATTGTCAGTACCTAAAACAATCCCTATATACTCACTAAATATCACTAAAAATCACTAAAAATACCCAATGAACAAATATGTCAGTGATTTTTAAAAACACTGATATGACACAGAGCTATTTTAGTGCACCAGTGCAGTCAAATGCATGATGCATGGAAGGGACTGGAGGAGGATGTGTGATTTGGCTGGCTACCCTTATATGATAGGGTATTATAGGGCAGGTGTTAGTTAGGATTCCATTGTTATAAACAGTAAAAATTAAACCTGTCTTAGGTTAAAAGTAATTTACTGAAAAGGGTCAGGAGCTCACAAACCTGATAAGAGGCTGGACAACCAGGCTAGCCAACACAGCTTCAAAGAGAGCAGCCCTGGAGAGGAGGGATCAGAGACCACAACACCTGCACATTTTAGGGACCATGGGCTCACATGGCTGCAGGTGAGTGGAATGGGATGCTAACAGTTTTCAGTTGTCCTGTTCCTCTGCTAAAAGTTTCAGTTCCACCAAAGAGTATCCATAAGGCCTAGGTTGAGTCACATGCATGCTCTCATTGCTCCTTGTAAAGCTTTATTGTATCTTGGTGGTCCAACATCCATTGTCTCCTCCTAATATCATTACCAGTCACATCACCACCCCCCACCCCAACTATATAGAGTTTGGAGGGGTTGTAATCACAAATTACCTCTCCTCAGCTGATGAACTGAGCTTGCCTTTCTTGTCTAAGATTTTACTTAGAGGGTATAATCTGGGGAACTGAACAAAGATATTTCATTATGGTGATCTTTTGAGAGCTTAACATAATGAAAATAACTTTGAACTATAAAAGACATTACTATTTATAAAATAAAACACTCCTACATTTATTGTTCCATTTGAGTTGCAACACTTCTGTATGATAGTAGGTATTATCCTCATTCTGTACATGAACAAACTGATTCTTGAAGAACTTAAACAATATATGCCAGCTCTGTTTTAATATTAAGTTCTATTATAATGATAGTCAGCATTTATGAGTGCTTGTTATGTATTAAGCACTATTATGCAAAATTATATGTGTTAACAATGTTAATGCTCACAACAACCCTATGAGGTGAGTACTAATATTCTAGTCAGTAGATGAGAATGAAGTAGGGCCATGTAATTTGCCCAAGGTGACATATTTATGAAGTGCTGGAGCCAGGCTCCTGTCCCTGAATCTGTGCCCTGAGTACTATGCTAGTACTGCTCAAACTATATTAAGTAAATGTCAGTGGATGTGTGTGACATCAACAATATTTATGTTCAGCCATAATCCCTCCCCCCAAAAAAGAAGCATACTTCTGTGGTTCAAATTTATAGGTTGCAAGAACACACAGTACCTCTTCCATGGTGATCATTCAGTAAATAAAAGTTGAATGAATGAATGTCTTTCCCTCACAACTCTTTGCAGCAAGAGGCTTTGTCTTTCAAGTTACATGCAGATGCTAGAACTTAGAAGAATGTTTCATTCTAACAATTGTTGGTACATTTGTTCCTACTTGATGTCCCTATATTGGGAACAAAAAAAAAGGTCACTTCTATGGCTTCCCTTCATTATGCTGATTCTTGAAGCATAATATGCTTAGGAAAGTAACTTAAGATATCTTTATTCTCTAATATTCTGTATCTAGTCTTGTTCTGAGTTGTCCATTTTTGTCAAGCAGGAAAAATCTTATCTGGAGAATAATCGAGGTGCACATTCTTTATCCTATCCCAGTGGATACATTGACATGCTAACTTTGGAAGCTCATATTGATAGTTGTCCCATCTGTGGATACCTTTGGTTTATACATGTTGAGGTGAGGAAGAAACAAATTAGTTTTTATTTTTTGAGCAATCAGATTTTTATTCTTGTTAGCATGATGTTATATTGGCCATGAGAGCAGGAATGGATGATTGAATTACAAGAAGGCTGAAGCAGTAAGGAGATAATCAAGGTGAGAAACAGATTAGTTGGCACGGAAGACTCACTGGCTGCCTGTCCCATGCACTCTGCTGGGCTCCGGGGATGCAGAGATGAATGGGACTGCCCCTCATGCTTGGGCATGAGCTGGTGCTCCTGTTTCCAAAAGTTCAAATTTATCTGCGTATAAAACATACCTTTTCTGGAATATTTTTTTTAAGGGAAAGTTCCAACCAAGTGAATTTGATTCAGAATGACCTGCTCTGGATGTCAGAAAACCCATCAGAAAACTACAGTGAGTGTGCATCCATGAAGCTGAGGGCATGGCAGATACTCATGGAATTGAGAAATGAAGATGGCATGAGGCCAGTGGTGTCCATCCCCCCAAATCCTTTAGTAAATATTCAGCATCATGCAGTCCTGTGAAAAAGCTACACAAAGAACCAGACTGCACAGGCACACAGCTGACAGCCACATAGTAGGTGATCAAATAAGCATTCAGATTATTACATTCCTTTAATGGGTTGCAAGTATACTAACTTACTTATGAACAGGCAATATTATAGTGGTTATATTTCAAACAGATATTACTGCTGATAATGGATCAATCAAAGAGGAAAGCTGAAATATGGGGAATTTGCCTAATCATTCTGAAAAGACTCCAAGAATGGGTATGGCAGCACCTACTTGGATGACATGATTAAGTCGTTTAGCTACATTCAGATTAAATACCAAGCATTGCTTTAAACAATGCACATCCATAACTTCAATGCAATTTACAGCGTAGATCAATTCTCCTTTACTTACATTTAGATATAAATCACCTTCAGCAGATATTTTCATTATGCTGAAGGAATAAGATGAAGAATGGAGGAAAATACACAATGTTTGGAGAAATGGGCCATGCTCTATGAGATGTCAGAGAACACTAACTTTAATTCCAGATTTCCATGAAGTTTTTAGTTTTACTTTCCATGAGTGAAATCATTTACTGTAAATTAAAGTCATGAAGGCTTTCTTATGCAAATGTGTGATTTGACATGTACCAAGTTGACATATAAAATAGTCATCAATGAGAAGACGGGGTTTTGGTGATAATGTTCAAAGCCAATTTTACCCTAAGTATGGCACTGGGTTAATTCTTGGAAAACACGTGAGTTTCAGTTGGAGAAATAACTCTCAATAGGGTCCCAGATTTTATGAGTAAACGATTCCATCTTCAACCCTGAAGTTTCACACCTCCATGGGCTCTTTAAATATCAACAAAAACTCCAAGGATTTGATGGAAAAATGGTGTTAAGTCTCATGTTGTTTCAGGAATTTCCCAATATGCACTAAATTAACTTTTGGACCATATGAGACTGAGTGGTAGGAAATCACTCCATTGGACACAGATGGCCGTCCTAATGTTCCCAGCAGCTGTTGCACACACGTGAAGTCAGATTGGGATTAACACTTACCTTCAGAGCAGTCACCCCCGGGTGCATGGCTTCTCTGTAGTATACACCAAGCTTAGCTCTGTCTCTGGAACCACATGACTTCACAGTTCTTGGGAACATTTGATCCAAGAAATCTGAACCTGGGCAGAAATCAGAAAGTATCAGGTACACATTAAGCAGGAATTTATCTGCTGTTTGTCTGAAGTGGCCTCACTTCACACACAAAAGCTGAAGTGAGTCAGCTTTTGTCTGACTCAGAGTGAAATATTTATAAGCAAGCTGTTTTCTAAGGCACAGTTACAGACCTATTCGGGTTTAGTGTGAAATGTCTCTGCCCGATGACCACCTGCTGAAACTTAAATTTCAAGTGTTACCAGACCTGAGCTCATTTGCATCATCATGAGTTTAGTGCTGATGTCACGATGGTAACCAAAGTAAAATTTACAGTGTGATTGGTTATTGGTAAACAGATTAAAGTATCAAGTTTGTGATTAATGAATACCCACCCTCCAGACCTTTTATTCTTGCCTGGGAAAAGTATATTTCCTTTAGTAAGTTTGTGGTTTTACAACTTTTAAAATTCTCTTTGGCATTATTTTCAGAACTGTGGCTCAATCATTCAATTAGATTTATAACTACATCTTTGAAGGTTAAATTTGATTTTTAAAATACTTTTTTAAAGATTTTATTTATTGTTTTTAGAGAGAGGGGAAGGAGGAGAGGGGCAGAGAAGGAGAGAAATATCATTGTATGGTTGCCCTTCACCTGCCTCCAGCTACAGAGCTGGCTGGAGACCTGGCTTGCAACCTGGTTATGTTGCCCTGGCTGAGGAATTGATCCAGCGACCTTTGGGCTCACAGGCCAGCACCTTATCCACTGTGCCACCAGCCAAGGATTAAATTTGAATTTTATAAATAATCAAAGGCCAGTCAGAGTTAAATTTGTTGATTTAGGAGGTTGGGTGATATCAACATATGTTGAAATGAGGTGTGACTTTTAATTAATAAGGTGGATTTTATTGTATGGCTTACACATATGGTTTTAAAGCAATCCCAAAACTTTTTTAAAATAATGCCTACATTGTAGCCATTTGAAACTTTAAATTTTGGAGTATTTGTTTTAAAATAATGTTTTATTATATAGTATTACAGTTTTCTTAATGACCTTACTAAGGGAAAGCTTATAGAAAGATACCAGAAACCTTTCTTTGGGGTTAATCATCAGAAACAACTGAAAATTCCCAAAGCTCTGGCCCTCTTCCATTTTCAAAATTATCAGTCAAGATCTGACATTTTCCTTGCTTTTCTTTCTTATGAAATATCCACTAACCAGTTTAAATTCCCTTCTGTTATTCTTCATTACACCAAATTCTAAGGTTCATCTTTTGTAACAAAGGCCAAGACAGCAGTAGCTGAAACCCAACTAAAGTTTATTTCTCTCTCATTCCATTCAAGTTTAAACAGTCCCAGGCCAGTATGGTGACTCAACAATTTTGGAGACCTGAGATCCTCTATCCTTTTGTTCTTCTTCCCGCCAGCCAATACATGCACATACCAGCAATAAATAGAGGAGGAAGAGAAATCACTTTTCTTTAGAGGGCTCAGACTGACTTGTGTACACTACTTTATCAGTTTGTTTCAATTTCCAGGCCAGAAGTTAGATGCAAGCAAGGATGGGCAATGGAGTTTAACCCCAACCATGTATCTAGCTAAAACTTATGATTTTGTTAGTAAAGTGAAGAACACATAGGAATATTGATGAAAACAAGTAGTTTTACACACACCCAATATTTGGTACAATTTTATTTAATGTGATACTTTTAGCTATGCCTAACCTAGAGAGGGGGTCCACACTAGGACAGTAACAGCAGCCAAAAGACACTGGCCAGGAGGTGACAAGAGTAAGGTGTGGGGGGGCATCAGCTGAGGTGAAAAGTGAGAGAGAGAGAATCAGGACAGATTCATGAAATGGCTCAACTTTCCTCAGGAAATCCCCAAAATAGCTAGACTAAACATTATGCTCTTTTTCAGGATAGGTACAGGCTATTAGTGTTTAGATGTTGAAAGGAAAAAACTATCTCAAAAAACTAGAGACCATAGGAACAGCTAGGGTTAAGCTGTTCCTATTAAACAAGAATATTTCCAGTTATGAAGTACCAACCTATTACACAAGAATATTCCCAGGTCTGAAATACCAACCTTTCATTCATCAAAGCAAAGCCCATTCTGACAGATTTGCCTTTTAACAAATGATAACAGACCAGAAAGGGATGGTGGTTAAGGAGAGAATAATTTAAGAGTATTTGGAATTATTAGGAAACAAGTTGGAAGGAACTATTAAACTTCTTGGAATACTTATTTGGTAAGTCATTTGGTAAGTCTAATTACTCCACAAAGTAAAAGAAAAAATTTTAATAAACTTAAGATCAAGAAATTCCACAGCATGTGGCCCATCACCATGTTCTGTGGATTGATGTCTCAATGCTGAAAATACCACTTGGCTGGAAGGCAAGATTTTTCTCTCTGGCACCAGTACCTCGATATTTATGAGAATATCCCCCTCATTGTTATGATTTTCCAAGTTCAATTGTACCCAAAAGCCCAGAACAATGGTGTGGCTGACAACTGTTCACTACATTTGTGTTGATAATTAATATTGTATAGTTTTAGGGTACCCTTACAAGAAGACCTCTATGTTAAAGAATTAAACTCATTAGAAATATTCTTTAATTATACTCTTCAGCAAACATAGTGGAAATATCAGAAAATACTAAACCAAAGTTGTAAAGATATATATAACCCACTTTTCTTCAAGTGCTCTGGAAAAACAACTGATGTGAAGATTTTCTAGAGGATTGTGATTAAAACCTCAATCATGCAGAAAGCCAGCCAGGAGTCATGTATTGGTAGAAATGCAATATAATCCATGATGCCACAAGTCCTGTTAAGGGAAAAATAAGACCAGGATAAGATGGAGGAGAAGGAGGAAAAGGACAGGGGAAGGAAGACAGTTTTTGCTGTGTTGGAGGAGAGAGAGTGCCATGGGGAATCACTGGACCAGAAATGCTCAGCAATTTTTAAGAGACAAAGCAGGCAGAATCAGATCTAACATGTATTGGCAATCCACCACCAAAGAGAACACCACAACTCAGAATCTACATAAGCACGGCCTTTTTCAGGGGAAGACGCATCTCTGAGGCAGATTGTGAGGCCACCAACTGAGGTCACAGGAAGCAGGACCCTGAGCTTTTGACCAGGGCACTTGTTTTCACAGCTATACTTGGAGTGGCTTCTCTTTCCACCTCTTCTCCAGTGATAATCAGAGGCAGCAGAGGCAAGGCTGTCAGGGCCAGAAATGAAAAACAAACAGCCCCAAAGGAAAGGAACCACAGAAGACACAGGGAATCTATATCCTGAAGAAAAGTCAGCAGTCCTCCTCCAGGAATGTTGGGGGGTGACAGAGAAAGGGTGTGGATCTCTCTGTGGGGTGATGAGAATGTTCTGAAATTGACTGTGGTGATGGTTGCACTATGCTGTGAGCAAACTAAAAGCCACTGAACTGTTCATTTAAAATAGGTGTATTGCATTGTATATGAATTAGATCCCAATAAAACTATTACCAAAAGAAAAACAACATTTTGTGAACTAGTAATAGAAGAAAACTTTTTAACCTAATAAATGGGAACCATCGGAAAACTACAAGTATCAAAATAAGTTACCATTAAAATCAAGTAGAATTAGAATGTCAGCTCCTGCTGTGCCCCATGACTGCATTTAATGTAAAGTCATGTCAATTCATTCAAAAGATGAAATAGCACCCTGGCTGGTGGCATAGTGGATAAGGTGCAGGCCTGCGAACCCAAAGGTCACTGGTTCAATTCCTCAGCCAGGGCACATAACCAGGTTGCAAGCCAGGTCTCCAGCCAGCTCTGTAGCTGGAGGTAGGTGAAAGGCAACCATTGATGTCTCTCTCTCTCCCTCTCTGCCTCTCTCTCTTCCCCTCCCTCTAAAAATAATAAATAAAATCTTTATAAAAGAGAGAGAGAAAAAAAGAGAGGGATGGAATAGCAGGGACCCTAATATTGAGAAAGGGAGGCAAAATATACTCTTGATATTTTCAGATGGTAATATTATCAATCTAGAAAATTTAAGAGAATCAGCAAAAATCTATTAGATCAGTTCTGGCAGGTGTGGCTCAGTTGGTTGGATCATCATCCCAGAATCGAAAGGTTGCAGGTTCGATCCCTAGTCTAGGTGCATATGAGAGGCAAGTAATAGATGTTTTTCTCTCTTCCTTCCTCACTCTAAAAGCAATGAAAAAAAAGTGTCCTTGGATGAGGATCAAAAAAATCTGTTAGATCAATGAAAAGTTCAGAAAAGCAGGTGGATACAATATCAGCAGACATTAATTTTTCTATACCAGAATTTACTTGCATGAAAAGTCTTAGAAAGAAACATTTTGATTTTGTTCACCATAGCTACAGGAAACATAAAACACTTAAAACTAGTGTATAAGATCCATATGCATAAAATGATAAAATATCAGCAAAGAACATAAAAGAAAAATGAAATAAATGGAAAGACTCCACAAAGATTTAAGTTTGCCCAAATTGATGGAAAAATTCAAGCAACTCTTACCCAAATCACTGTGGAACTTAATGGAATATGAGAAATTAATTCTAAAGTTTGTAATAAGCTAATTCTAAAGTTTATAATGAAGAGGAAATGTGCAAAAATAGCCAAACAAGCAAAAAAGTTGATGAAACATCAATGAGGGAGCCATGCAACTCTATATGAGCTTCAGAGAACATGGGTTTGCTGCTTTGCTTAAATGCTCAGCCCCTGTCTGGATTCCTTAGAAAGAGAATGTAGTCACAGGTTAGTTGTAATACATATTGCCAATAATCATCTTTCCCAAAATATTTGTTTGAAAATATTTTACATCAACATAGTGACATATTAATTCCCCAGTTTACATTTTTTAAAATTTCATTTAAAGATTTTATTTTATTATTTTTAGAGAGAAGGGAAGGGAGAGAGGCAGAGAGGGAGAGAGACATCAATGTATGGTTGCCTTTCACCTGCCTCCAGCTACAGCCCTGCCTGGAGGCCTGGGTTGCAACCTGGTTATGTACCCTGGCTGGGGATCAAACCAGCCACCTTGGGGTTTGCAGGCCAGCACCTATCCACTGAGCCACCAGCCAGGGCTCCTGCCACATTTTATAGACAAAGCATTGCTACTGATTTAGGTTGGATTTTATAAAAAAGGAAAGAGAGAGCATGAGGCTACCTTTATAAAAGTCAAAAGAAACTGAGAAACCCTTTTGCAAATCATTACCTCCACTGAAATCCAAAGGAGAGGCCATCCTGGAGTTGGTGGCAATGACCTACCTTGTCACCACCACACACAATAGCTAATTGCATATGTTTCATTGCTGTAAAAGGGTTGAGGTAACACCCTTATAAAACAGGATCCTTCTGGCAAAAATCTTACTCAGTTCCACCTCCTCATTCCCCTACTTTATTCCTCCAGATGCCAGCACGTGCTGGACAGTTAGGTGATTTTCATTAAATCAGGCCAAGCTTTTCCATTGTATTTGAAATGGGTGCACAAAAAGAGCCTAAAAGGAAAGTAAGTTTCTTGATTACCTTTTGTCTAATTATTCACAAGAAACTAAGTTAAATAGGTGATAACTCTAATTGGTACATGTCCCCAAGGCATTCTGCTTGGACTTCTATTATCACATTGTCTGCAATTACTTTAATCATTACTTTTCATGGCCCAGCCTAGTGTTGTCTAATCAGGGACATTCCATAAGTATTGGTTGAAGAGATGAAAACAAACAAGGAAGAAATTTCTACCAGTGCAAGATAATAGAACTATTATCTAATCATTACATTTGCACTCACTTCCAGCCTATTACTTGAAAATAGGTTTCTGTTTAAAATCATGTGTGGTCAGTCAGAACCCCTCAAAAATTGACGCTTGAGTGTCCTGCCCAGGTCACCTTTCTGTGATTTGACAAAGTCCAGAGGGTGCATTATCTGCAAACCGCTCTGTTTCTTCAATCTACTACAGATGTCCCTGCTCAGGGGCATGAGCCGCCTCCTTTAAGGGAGACCTTCCAAGTGTCCTCAGCCGGGCCTGATGATGAAGTCACTCTCACAGCTCACTCTCAGCATCCACAGTCAAAATATGCATGGTGATGTGTAATGTCTCATTACACCAGTTACACTTTCATTTACTTAACTAGACAATGGATGTCCTGGGACTGTTAAAATTAACCTTCAGTTCACAGTGGGCTTCCTCTGAAGTGGCATTTTCTCTTAGGGTTACAGACACTGGTCCCCATCCCCACCCACAGCTGCATCCCTTCCCACGTGAGCCACCGTTAACCACCCTGTGCTCATGGGAACTCGGGGAGCTTGTTCATTAACACTCCATGGGCAAATTTCTTTCAAAGTAAACTTCTGCCTTCCAGTTTAAAATTGTTTCCGTTTTCCTATTAAAATACATTTTCAATGATGAGAAAGTCAAGAAACTCACAGAATTGTCAAGCAACAGAATTTAAGACTCTAATAGGAATTTCTACTAGCTTATGAGGCTAGTGGAGCCAAGTCTAGGAAATTCCACTCTCAGGACACATTCACAGCATCTCTCCTCTCTAGCTTCTTAGCAGTCCTCCAGAAAACAGGGCCTTCTAAGCCACCACATACCTTTAAAAAAATAAATAAAACCCACATAATGAGTTATCTATTTAACAAACAGCACATGGAAATATGAATTGGTTTAAGCAAAATGCCCACTAGTAATAATGATAATCATTATTATTATTTTACAAATGACCTACTTTCAGCTACTTATTTCCATTTAGCATTCAGATGGATGGACATCTGAGTTGCCATTTTCAAAAACAAAAGTGCTCCTAGGTGTCAGCAACCTCTGAGGCCTTCAGAGCCCTTGATAAGGTGAAATAATTCCTGGCAGGCATAAAGCACAGACAGGGAAGAAAGAAAAGAGGAAACAGCAAAGTATGAGAAATGAAAGCTGAACTTCATTTTCCTACTCAAATCGTGCCAATGGATCCCAACACATTTGGCAGAAATTCCAAAGGCTATGCATGCTGTAAGGAGGACTGCTGGAAACCAGATCTGACCTCCTTACTATTCCTTCAAAGTGCCACCCCTGCTTCTGCCCCAGGGCCTTTGCACATGCCTCTACTTTTGCCAGGGACACTTTCCTCTTCAGATAGCCAAATGACTTGCTTTATTCACCTCAGTTATCCTTGATCAGCCCCACCCTCCCTCCTCTCACACCATATTGCACTCTATTCTTTAGCCTCATTATAGGAACTTTTCACCACATGACCTTATGTAAGTAAGGATGTAAGTATGGGTGTATGTATGATTTCATTCTCTGTCTGCCCTCCCTAGACTGTCATTCTAGTAGGGCAAGGACATTGAATTGTCCCCTGCTGCATTCCTTTGCCTGATATTCAATAAATATTTATTAGGTTAATGAATGAAGCAATAAAGGGAAAGAATTTCATGATTGCTTTAAGTATCTACTTACCCAAATCATAGTCCCAGGAAATTGACAGCCCTAGACCATACAACTTTAACTCTAGTGCTGTGTATTCTAGTGAATAACATATTTTATAAATATCAAATTGATATGTGTGGAAAATCAGCTGGCATAAAGGGAAGCAATATCATCTCATGAACAGTAGTACTACAGGTGTGAATAGCAGCTTCACTCATGACATCAGAAGTCACAGGAAGAGGAAACATCACAACATAAATCAGAAATTCAGTTTATAGAGGTTGAGAATGAAAAGAATTTCTCAAGGCAACTTGGGAAGGTCCAAATCAGGTGTGGTGAGCCTTCAGGGTCAAGGCAAGGGACATAAATGAGAAAAGCAGCCAGAGGAGAAGCTGGAGAGAGAGGCAGGGACTGTGAGGAGCTGAAGAGCATGAGGAAGCAGCCACAGACCTTCACTATTAGCTTGAGCAGAGACCAGCTTTGCCAGGTCTTCCAACATGTCAACAGAAAATGCAAATTTAATTTTTAGGTGAAATCACATAGCAAATAATTTTTTAAAAAATTAGCCCTGGCTGGGGCACAGTGGGTAAGGTGCCAGCCTGCAAACCCAAAGGTCTCTGGTTGGATTCCCAGCCAGGGCACATAACCAGGTTGCAAGCCAGGTCTTCAGCCAGATCCGTAGCTGGAGGCAGGTGAAAGACAATCATACACTGATGTTTCTCTCCCTCTCTGCTTCTCTCTCTTCCCCTCTCTCTAAAAATAAAATCTGTAAAAAATATAAAAATTAAAAATTAAATTAAAAAATATATAAAATAAAGTCCTGAGCTCTAGTGGGGTGGCTCAGTTGGTTACACCATTGACCTGTACACCAAAATGTCATGGGTTTGACCTCCAATGAGGACACATACGTAGGTTGTGGGTATAGCAGGCAACCAATTGATGTTTCTCTCTTTCTCTCCTTCTCTTCCTTTCTCTTTAAAATCAATAAATATAACCTTGAGTGAAGTTTAAAAAATAATAATACATAAAGCACTGAGCTGGGGCAACTGTTCTTGAGGATCAGGTTCATTGGCCACCAACTTATCACTTCTGCTCAATAAAAATAAATAAGATATAACAGTCCTGGAGATAGGTCATTTGGATTTAGGTGTCACTTGGGTTTAGATGGATTTAGGAGTTTAAGTGAGTGTGCTCAGTTACTAGTTGTTGTAAGGGTTCTATGGGAAAGCTGAGCACCTCCAGCACACGGATTTAGCTGAATTGATTTTTTATTACTTGGTCCATTTATACAACATAACATCCTACTGAAATATTGTATACAAATAGTCTATATAATTTGTTTTCACAAACTAAACATACCTATGTAATGTGTACCAGATCAAGGAGCAGAAATAACCTGAATCTCAGCACCTGCCCCCTATCCTCTTCATGACTTTTCACCTGGATTACTTTAGCCTCATTTGTACTTTATATAGATGGACTTATAGGCATGTGTGACTTTGTGGCTGGTTTATTTTGCTAATATCACATATGTGAGATCTGGCCATACTTATGGTTCTAGATCATTTAGGCCTATTGTTCTATGGTATCGTGTTGTATGAATATCACATCATGTCTCTATTCATTCCATTGTAGGAGGACATTGGGGTTTCCATATATTTCTATTACAAATAGTGCTGCTACAGACATTCTAGTTTATGCCTTTTGGTGACCATATACAAGCATTCTTGTTGGGTATATGACTATAAAATGGAATTGCTGAGTCACAGAACATGCATATGACTACTTTGTTGATATTATAAAACATTAACAAAGCAGTTTCATCAAGTTACACTCTTGCTAGCAGTGTTCTTGTGCATTCTCACTGACATTTGGTATTATCAGTCTCATTAATTCTAGCAATACTGGTGTGAAAGATGTAATAATGGTAACATATATTGGTTTTAATTTATATTTCCCTTTTGACTAATAAACTTGATTATCTTTTTATGTAATTCGTGGCCATTTTGGATATTACCTTTTATGAGTTGTCTGGTCAAGTTTTTTGCCCATTTTTCTATTAGCTTTTCTGGGCTTTTCATAATGATCTGTAGAACATTTCACTTTTCTGGCTAAGAATCTTTTGTTGGGTGACTGGTGGGGGGAGATTCTTCCTATCTTATTGTCTGCCTTTTAATCATTTTTATGGTTTTTTAGAAGTTCTTAACTTTAAAGATAGTGCCATCTATTTTTTAAGGATAGAACATTTTGTATTCTGGTAAAAAATAAAATAAAATCTTTTTCTTCACCAATGTAATGAAGCTGTCCCCTTGAATTGCTTTTTCCTAAAAACTTTATTGTTTTACCTTTTACATTTAAGTATGTAGTACATCTGGAACTGACTTTGTGTATGGTGTGTGTTAGGGGTCAAGATAGTTTTTTCTTCCATATGGTTACCCAATTGACCCAGTACCATATTTTGGAGATCACGTTTCCCTCATCATTATTTTTTAATTTTTATACTGTTGACTCATGTTGAATTTGTGGTCAACCAGACAGTATAGGTGCTTTTCATATGGACTGCATTAAACCAGGTTCCCTCCATCCTGCATACATTGCACAAGTATTTTGCATCCATGTTTGTTTGTTTTACCTAAACAGAAGACTTGAAGTTTATTCTTGATAAATCTTCTTATTCTTTTCAACCTGTTATTCCACTATTATTTCACTGATTGGATAAGTTTTATGACACCATCCAATATATTTTGTTAATTTCAATAAGTTTAATAAGATCATTTTCTTTTTTCACCAAAGTACTGAATTATTGATGAGGACCAGGCCTTACATTGTTTATATGCCAGGCCACTAAGTAATGTCATCTAGGTCAATCCTGGTTAATTCAATAGTGGTTTGGTAATACAGATAATCAAACAGTTACCTGTTTATTATGCAGCCATGTTTGCCTTCATGATCATCTATTCTTAGATCTACTTTAGGTTACAAATGTGCTTCCCCAAAATCAGTGACTAAAATTCAAAACAATGTCTATCTAGCAATCTAGCAGCACAGCAATATCT
Source organism: Noctilio leporinus (assembly GCA_004026585.1). Classification (NCBI taxonomy): domain Eukaryota; kingdom Metazoa; phylum Chordata; class Mammalia; order Chiroptera; family Noctilionidae; genus Noctilio; species Noctilio leporinus. Next base: position 33,556 of record PVIW01008713.1, on the reverse strand, counting down.
TTCGTATGACCCAGGAAGCTAAGCTTTCCAATGTAGCCTAAACTGAGCCAGCTCCCCCAGAAATAAGGAAGCCAAACAAACTCCTAGCCAACCATTACACACAGACTCACCACCCCTAAACAATTACTTCACACACACATAGTGATGTTTATCCAACAAGTGCTCAGCATCCTTACCCTCTTCCTGTGACAAGCCACTGTTCTTTGGGGTCCTTTTGGGAGAACATTTACCATTCTCAGCCCATGTGCTCTTGATGAAGCTGATTCTAACCATCTTCTTCAATAGTAGAATACATGACTTAGACCAAAGCCAATTGGCAAACATTTTTTTTTATAAAGAACTATAACTAACCATCTTCTTCAATAGTAGAATACATGACTAGACCAAAGCCAATTGGCAAACATTTTTTTAATAAAGAACTATATAATAAACATTTTAAGCTTCACAGGCCATAAACTCTGATGCAATGACTTAAGTCTGCCACTGTAGCACAGTCATAAACAATATAGCTATAGTCCCAAAATACTTTTTTGCAAGGATGGCAGTTTGCAAGCCCAGACCTAGACTAAGCTATTTGGCATACTTTGTACCATTTGACTACATTTATTGATTCAAGTCCAACCAAGTGGGGCTGGTGAGTCTCCATTCTGGGGTTGTGAGACATGGAGGAAGCAGACTGTCTTTTCCCTTAGACTGGACATTGTGAAGATGCAAGGCTAAGACTGGTGGAGATACAAGACATCTCAGAATGGAGGCTCCACAGAGGAAGTGGAGGTGAAGAATAGATTTTGATTGTATCCCTTAAACTGCGGCTCTAGACACACATAAGGCCATGTAACACACAGACATACACACTCCCTTTTTATTCTCAGTCTGCTTTGGTTTGTGTTTTCTACACTTTGAAATTAAAAGGGGCTTATCAGACACACACACTGACTCCCAATTCAGAGCTCCCATATCCTGCTCACCAATCAGGACCCTATTTTCAGTGGGGTCCTTATGTTCATCCTCATCAAATCTGACCAATATGTTCTAACTTTGCTTAGCCAGGATAAACCTTACCTATTTGATAAAGTCCAGATGAACACACTAAGATAAAGGGAATCTCCTTTATGACCCATATGGCAAATGTAGTCACAAGGCAGGTTTTAATGAAAATTATCAACCCAATAATTTCTTTAGGGTGCTAATCCAAATGGCATTAGATTTGTGCAAAACAAATTTTAGTGATAGGACCTTAAAGAAGGTCAGATATACAGTTAAAGAAAAAATCTCATAACAAATGTAGAACACATTGTTCAGAGCCCATCAGGCTATCATCTCTACCTTCATTCCCTATGGTTACACAGCTGGTTTTTCTCAGGTTGTGGGAAAAGATCTCTGCTCTCAGATGAGGCACCTCTTCTGCCAGGTATTGGATAAGAAATCTTGTTAATTTCTCTCCTTTCCCAACTTCCCTCCTTGAGCACAGGGTCACTCCTTTCTGAGCAAGAGGGCCTGGGAAGTCTGTTGTATATGCTCCTGGGAAGGACTTTCATTTAATTAAGAAGACAAAGACTTACAAAAAGAAAACCTTTGGTTCTGTCCCTTCCTACCTTCTTGGGATGCTAGTTTAAGAACCACAGACTAGTGTTGCTGCAGCCATCTTATGACCATGAAGGAGAGATGATCACCTGAAAGTGTCTAACCCAACATGCTGCCATCATCACTGTGCTAAATCAACCTTGCTAGTTTTTACATGAGATAATTAAATATCTCCATTGATGAAGCCACTGTACTTGCAGGTGTTCTGTTACTTGCAATCGAAAGTATTCCTAACATATCAACACTTCAGGAGTATACTTAACACATTATTGAATAAGAACATTCAAATTTGGGGGATCCTAAACTAGATACAGAAAGATTATTAGGAAATAAGATCATTGGCTACAGGCTTTTAAATCCATATAAAAGGGTCACCCTTTATAGTAGCCATTCCAGTTTAGAATACCACTCACAAACTTCTCATGTTTCCAGTCAGCCAACACTATTGATAAACATGCCAATTAGACAAGGTCAGGACAAGAATTGTACAGCTTATTCCTATATGCCAAGAGCCTAACATTCAAAAGACAACAAAAGCCATGGAGTAGGAATGAGGCATTAGGGAATGATGAGAACTGTGGAATAAGGCAGGTACATATCCTGCTACCAGTGTTCATGTTGTCTATCACATAAGCTGACCAAGGGAACTTGTGCATAGCAGAAATGACCTACAGGCCCTTGTTCTAAGGCATCGCTAACTAAGTTGTTTGTATAATGTATTATCCAAACCAGAGCATTTCGGAAAGCAAAATGAGGGGGTAACAATAGATCTTCCAAGACAACAGAGGGAACTACAAGTATCCCAGGGAAACTGGATGTATAGCAATAACAATATTCAGATGAGGAAATCCAGGTCAGATTTGTTTTTACTGGAGCTACAGTTGAAGGGCAGGTGAAGAACCCAGGCAATGGCAATTCTAGTTGTTCTTCATGGTCCAGGGACTCCCTGAGGACTGATGGAGCCAAGCCTGACAGCTACTTACTGTAGAGGGCATGGTCTATATTCCACCACTGTGTCTCTCTGAATTCTGCAGGTCTCTTTTCCTGAGCTCTGGTTGTTTGGAGGCCCTTAAGTGAACATGGCAGCAACATGCTGTGCAAACAGGCCAGCTATAGTCTTGAAAGGTTTTCAAAGCCAGCCATGTGCACAACAGGCCTTGGTAGCAACTTCAGGAGGGATCTCTCTCCAGGGCTGAGGCTTTGTTCTGCAGCAGATGTCAAAAGGAGCCCTCCTCTTCAGAGCCATGCAAGCCCACACATGGTGAGCCCTGGAGAAGTCCCAGACCTTCCAAGACTGCCTGCAGCCCACCTGGTGCCACCACCTTGTACCCACACATGGGATCCTTCCGGGACTTTGGAACTGGAAAGGTTCACCCCAGTTCTTTTCATGACCAGGTCTCTTTCTCAGAACTATTTCAGCTGCTGTAAACCTCCAGAACCCCATAAAAGGAAATCAGTGTGCACATAGAAAAGAGGGAAAGAGGAAGCTGAGGCTCTTTATTATGAAAGAGAAGATTGAAATCACTTTAACCCAGAGTTTCACATTTGTCAAAGCTGAGCAATGTTCACATCCTTTTGGGATAAAAAAAACTACACTACTTGAGGGAGAGGTAGAGGCAAAGATGGGGAGCAGCTTAGACAAGAACCTAGTATAAAGGAACCATGGACATGGACAACAGGTGGGATTGACTTTGGGGGGAATGGGTGGGTGGGTGGGGGGACAGAGGGGAGCAAAAAGGGGATGGATGTAATACAACAACAATAAAATTAAAAAAAAAAAAAAAACTACACTACTTGAGAGCCAACACTGTGTCTCATGGATACATCATGAAACACCCATCACCAACCACAGTGGATGGCACACTGGAGGTGCATAGTAAATGTTTCTTGGATTGCCGAAAGAAAAATGGTTGAAGTAAAGATTTTAAGGGTGGGGCAATGTACATTGCCCTCTTCCTCTCCCTTCTGCTTCCAGCAGAAGTTTTATACTCACTTAATTTATAGCATTTTTAGCTGTGGCCTTTTAAAAGTGACTTGTTCCAAAGCCAATCATCAGCCAGAGAAGGCAGTAGAAGGGTGTGGGGAGAGGGCTTTCCAGGAACTTCATTCTGAGTTTTCTAACCACAGGGTCTGTGGCTTGCATGTTTATATTTCAGTAGAGTACAAAGCACCATTTCTCTGTGTTCCCCTGACTCTAAGGAGCTCTCTCTCCTTGTAGTTTGATTATTATTTCAAGTTTAAGCATTTTTAAAATATTACCTTGTACTGAAGGAAGAGACACAGCACAAAGCACTCTGGTCAGGTAACCTCTAATGTGGCCTCCGGACAGCTGGTGGAAAATTCAAGTCCCTGAGTATGAGAGGACAAAGTCACACTTTATTTGTTCTTAGTTGAGAAAAATAGCTATTGGGAGATTGTTTTTTCTTTAATAATTTAACATCAAAGGTGAATTTTCAAATTTATAATAAATTCTACTTGAGGGGCAATGAAGAATGCTGATGCAGTTAATCCTAATATGTAACAAACAGCCAACAAATTATAGCCTGTGACTCCTCCCCATCACCTCAGTTTTGCATAAGATGCTGTGAAGAATCTAGTGGACACTGAAACACCAGGACTGGCCTCAAATGTTTCTAGTACTAGGCTCCTTATCATCTGTCTCTCTAACAGTACACCTCAACACATAAGGTGTTTCCCATTTTTTGTTTTTATGAAATTAACATAACATAATATTAATTACTTTAAAGTGAACAGGGCAATTAAGTGGCATTTAGTGCACCCCCAGTGTTATGCAACTATCACCTTTACCTGGTCCCAAAACATTTTTATCACTCCAAAAGAAAATTCTACATCCCCTAACCTCCCCTATCCCCAAATCCTGACAACCACCAGTGTGCTTTCTCTATCCAAGGACAGAGTTGTTCCAGGTATTTCATAACAATGGAATCAGCCCTGGTTGGGTGGTTCAGTTGATTAGAGCATCATCCCAGACACCAAAAGATTGCAGGTTTAATGTCTAGCTTATGGGTTCCATCCCTGGTCAGGGGCAAGTATGTGAGGCAACCAACCAATCCATGTTTCTCTCTAACCTTCTCTCTCCATGTCCTTTCCTCTCACTCTAAACTCAATGAGCATACCCTTGGGTGAGGATTTTTTAAAAATGAAATTATACAACATGTCACCTTTGTATTTGAGTTCTTTCATTTAGCATAATGTTTATCCTCATTACAGCATAGATCTTCACTTCTTTCATATGACTATTAATAATATTACATTGTATGAATGTACCATATCCACCTATTGATGGGCACTTGGTTCCTTCCCACCTTTTGGTTGCTGTAGATAATGCTGCTATGAACATTTGTATACAAGTAATTGTTTGAACATGTTTTTAATTCTTTTAAATACATACCTAGAAGTGGAATTTCTGGGTCAGATGATAATTCTATGTTTAAATTTTTGAGGCACCAACAAGTTATAACATGTGAGTAAGAATTGCTCACTATTTCATGGGACACCTACTGCTGAAGGGAATTGGTGATTCAAACAAGATGCTGCTTCTCTGTCCACTGAGCCTCCTGTGTTACTGGAGAGTGAGGACAAAAGACAGAATGGAAAATAATAACCCAAGACTGGACAGTTGAGGTACTCATGAAATGACTCCTGTAAAGATCCTTAGAAAAGGAAAGACCCCAGTGCTGGACACCCATTAGAATATCTTGCCTTTACTAAAGCTGAGGAAAAGCAGCGGAAACAGCTCTGTGAACTTCAAGTTTAGAAATGCCCTTTCATCAGGGGAAATGGCTTGAGCAGAACAATGGGGATAGGTGGCTCCTTGGCCCACAAACCATTCCCTTTGTCTAGGACAATGGTGCGTGTGAAGCCTCTTGAGGGTTGAGACTGGGGGTTCAGTAGGAGTCTGGTGGTTAGGGTGCCAGGGGCTGAGCAATAGTGTATATGAAATGAGAAGCCACTGAAGGTACTTCACCAAAAGCAAGGAGATGAGGATTTTAGGAGATGAGAATGAGACAAAGGAGGCAAATGAATGATTGCAATAACTCAAGTATGATTTGACAAGGATCTCCTGTGGGATGTACCATGAGAAGAGCAAAGAGGTAAGAGTTATAAGAAAAAAGAAAAAGAGCTCTCATACAGCACCTACAAAACTTGGTGGTGATGGATCAGAGGTTACAGGGAGAAGAAAATGCAAGACTGAGGGAAGGTTTGAAATCCTAAGATGACTTTTCCTTCATAAAGGTTGTGATTTTCAATCAGCCAAGTGACTTCATCTTTCATTAAATTATTAGATAGTAATAGTAAATTATTATAAAATTGTTCATCAAATTATTGATTTATTACATTATTAATTTATTGCTTATTCTCCTAAAGGCATTAAAGACTGCACTTTCTTTCAGAAAGCAAACAATGCCAAATTGGGCCCTTGGAACAAGGAAAGGTCTTCATTTACTATGTCCCATGAGAATGCTGCCATGAACCCACCAAAAGTGTCCTATGTCTTACAAAGCTAAGAAAAACTCCAAGAAAAAACAATCTGGGGAACTTTGACCTTGGGAATACCTAATGCAGGAAATTCTAACTAAAAACAAAAATGCCTACACACCTGCTAATGCCTACACCACCAGAGCAGTTCCTAGAGGAACATGTGTTGCATCTATTCAGAGCAAAACAGATGTGATCAAGACCTTACTCTAATTCTGAGTTTCAGCAGCACCACGTGAGGCTCTGAAAAACAAGAGCTTGCCCAGCATCTGTGTCTAAAACCCCTCAGAAGCAATCTTCCAGGAGACAGGCTTCGCAGCAGACTGATAGATTAGCCTGCACGAAATTTAAGAGTATCTCTACATTGCAAAATACCATTCATCATATTAGAAAAGAGGCACCACTGAACTGAGAGGAATATTTGCAACACACATAGTGGACAAAAATGAATAGCATATTTAGATATCAATAAGAAAAAGGAAGGTGACGTACTTGAAAAAGAAGTAAGCCAAAGATACAAATAGGTGATTCACAGAAAGATCAATACAAATGACTAATAAGGATTCCATTAACTAAAGGAGTTCAAATAACATGATACAATTTTTGTTTGTTAAATTGGCAAGATATTTTTTTTAATTGCAAAGAATAAAGATCTTTAGTTGGCAAGTGTACTAATAAGTAGATGCAGTTACAGACTGCCAAGGAAACTAAATTATTGCAGCTTTTCTGAATTCACTTTGGTGAGATGTTCCAAATGCCTTGAATAATATGCACACTCTATTACCCCAGTTCTGCACTGATAAATGCATCCCAAGGAAAATACTGTGAACGTTCATCAAACATGATGGACATCAGTACAAAAATTGCAGTTTGAAAATTAGAAAAAAAATAGGACTGATTCTAAAAACTGTGGTACATGCATATGAGAGAGTACTGTGCAACCATTAAAAATGGTGATTTTGAGGCTCATATACTGACATGCCAAGATTCATGTAATAATTTTGTAATGGGAGCTATAGAACAGTTATGATCCCATTTATACTAAACATATAAGTATATAACAATGCATATATTCTGTCCACCTATCTTACATTCTTATTATGTTAATGAAAAGAAAAACTGCTCAGAATATGCTAAAAGTTAATAATACTTATCTATATAAAACAAGGGGTTATGAATTACTTTTTTTATAACTTTTCTTCAAGAAACAGAGACTTGTGTATAAAAAATAAGAACAAAAGCAAACAAAGAGAAGCTGGAAAAAACCCTAACTGTGGTTCTACAGTGGATCTAACACCAGTCCTAGATGCAGCAGGTCACATATGGCCTTGGCTCGGGGACTCACGGTGCACTGTGTTAAGCAATCTCTGGGCTGAAATGCATCCCATGTGCAACCCCACCGCCCTCCTCACTCCACTAAGCAAACACTGCCACAGCAGAGGGAGGCCCTAAGGAGCTGTGCTCACTCAGTAGCTGTTTCTGTGTGCTTGTGGGGCAGCTGCAGGCCAGCTGCCAGTCAGGCAGCAGTCTCACAGCTGCCCTTCCCTGGGAGGGAAGCGGCTTCCACAGGAAGTGGAAAAGACCTCACAGTAGCCTGAGCTCCTCAGGAAAGAAAAATTCAGACCAAAAATGCCAAGTTTAGCTTTGCGGGTTGGGAAGGTTTACAGCGACAGCCCAAGAACCTTGTGCATGGGGGTACTGGATACATTACTACAGGAGTTTTGACAGGCTCTGGAAATCAAGTCAACCCAGGCAGTTGGGAAGAGGAAACCTTCTAAACTGCCAGGTGCCCTATAAAACAGGAAAAGATGTCTAAAGTGGTCTTGGAGGGCTGGTAAATTATTTCTTCATCTTCACTGTAGACCATTTGCATGATAAGGGTCAGATTCTTACCCAAACCCTGTCCTACCCAGCCATGAAGGAGCTTGTGGTTTCAGGACACCAAAAAGCAAGCCCACAGGAGGGTCATGCTGCCATGTGGGTGTCCTGGCCCACCCCACCCTGGCCCTCAGCCTCACCCTCTGGTGGACATAGCCCTGCTAGCTGTCAGACCTGCCAGGGAACCACTTCTTCTGCATCCAAACCTCTCTTTCAGCTATCCCACTCCAGTGTGGTTTGCTACTCTGAGAAGCCTACCTATCACACATCCTGAGAATGACTCCTCTCATTAGAACTATGCAGCATTGGTGCTGGCCTCTGAACCCAAAGATCTCTGGTTCAATTTCCCAGCCAGGGCACATAACCAGGTTGTAAGCCAGGTCTCCAGCCAGTTCCATGGCTGGAGGCAAATGAAAGACAACCATATATTGATGTTTCTCTCCCTCTCTGCCTCTCTCCCTTCCTCTCTCTCTGGAAATAAAAAATAAAGTCTTAAAAAAAAAAAAAAAAAAAGAACTATGCAGCATCAGAGCTAAAGAATCCAAGGGAAGATCTGACCCCCATTTATAGACCTAGGGACAAAACTGAAAGTGGAAGGAGAAGTGAGATCCTGGGAGACCCCAGCAAGTGAGTGGCAGGCCTGGTCCTTGAACCCACATTTCCATTGCAGCCGTTCTCTGCATCCTCAATACTCCCTGTGTGGTTTGTGGCTCAGATGCTTTGGCATCACCTGGGAGCTAGTTAGAGAAGCAGAAGTTTTTCTAAGCCTCAGCATAGGCTGTCTGCATGAGAATCTAAATTTTGATAAAATTCTAAGTCACATGAAAGTCTGAAAAGTGTTTCTCTGAGGCAGTGGTACTGACACTTTGGTGAGAGCATCAGAGTTCCCTGGACCACCCCCTAAAATACAGAGTGGGTGGGACCACAGTTTCTGATCCAGTAAGTATGATAGGATAAGAGCTGTTGCATTTTCTCAGGTGAGACAGACATGGCCAATCTGAGGGCCAACTTGGAGAACCTCTAGGTTCTCCACCAGGAGAAGGAGAATAACCTGTCAAACAGAGAGCCTGGGGTCTCCATGAGGTAGGCCATAGGATGGCCTGTCACTGGGGAGCCTGTCCCCAGATAAGACAGACACAGCAAGGGTAAGAACAAAACTCAGAGGCATTCTCCAATCACCTGGGCTTTGTCAACCTGAACTTACTTCCACACCTTAGTTCTAGCTTATCACAGAGGGGTGAAGGGTGTGCCACCCTGCAGAACCTCCACATGCCCATTGTAGTCACCACCAGAAAAACATTTTAAATTTGTGTCAACCTTCTGGTTTTCCCCATTTTGCCTGCTTTGATCCTTTGTGTGAGCAGGGGAAATGAACAGGTCAGATACAACTAACCTCTTTACAAATGAGCAAAACCACCAAGAGAGAATGTGAAAGAGTACTCATCTAATTGCTGGCAAAACCAGACTAAAAACCCAAATCTCAACTCTTCATTTGTTTACCCCATAATGATAATTTGTTGTCCTTTTGGGTTCTGCCGGAGTGAGCATAACTAAGGTGTTTCCAATAGTGTTTCAGGTGGGGAAGATACATTGCTATTCCAGATGAATGAGAAAGAGCTATTCCACTCATTTTTCACATAAAGACAGACAGAGAGAGAGAGAGAGAGAGAGAGAGAGAGACAGAGAGACAGAGAGACAGAGAGACAGATACGAGTATACATACACACAAAGCAGTCAAGTGACTTTCCCAAAGTCTTAGTGCTAAAAACATATTGAACTCAGCATTGATGCGTGAAGGATCAAAGACTTTTGAGGGAGAGACCATTCCCAACAAGAGAAAATCTGGTCCTAATTTCACTCCACATTTTGCCATTCATAACATTATAGGCAGTGCCAAAACTTTAAAAGTACTTTGCTTCAAAAGTGCAGCTTTAAGTCAGTTTCTTGAAGTGCAAAATGCCTACAGAGCATTTAGTACATAATGGGCACTTAAAAATTAATGTGTTTCTTTGAAAGTTACAATGATGTAAATAGTGGAGGTCTTTCCCAAGCTAGTCCATAAAATCTGACTTTACCCACAAGACATCTGAAATACCATTTGCCTCTCTGACAACATCTTCTGAGGGTGATTATAAACTTTGAATGCAAAGCATGTACCAGAGGGATTCCTCACAACTGTGTCACACAATTTTAATAGCTTGATTACTTGTCTGTCTTCTCCTCTTGAAGGCAAGAAAGCAGGACCATGTCTTTTATTCATTGTTGTACCCCATGTCAACACCCTGATACATAAGGATATTTAATGAATGAATAAATGAATACTGTTCCTTGAGTTTGCAGTGCTCTTTAACAGTCTGAGAACTAGTATAAGATATGAGGCCAAGCCTCCTTTGACCCTCCATCAAAGTCAAATACCCACTATGCCAAGTTCTTCCCATAACACCTGGTGCTATCCCATCATACTGATGAGCACACTGTACTTTAATTGCCTTCTCATTTCCCTCAAGTATTACTTTTCAAAACTATACCCACATTCTCAGAACTACAAATTAGCTTTTTCAGTCCTTCCTTCTTACCATAAACAGATACAAGGCAAGCATTTAAGACAAAGACTAAAGCAAACAACTGGAAACATGTAAGAAACAAACTGCAGGAAAAAGGCTGTTTCAAGTACATAGTACTAACACCCTCAGAGAAGAATGTTACAAGAATGTATTACATCTGTGAGTTATGAACAGGGAAATGTAATTTTATATTTAAATAAAGGAACCTTCATAACACAAAAGAAGGGTTTTAGGAATTTAAAAAATGATATCAGAAATTAAAACTAAGAGTTGGAAGATAAAATTGTACACCTATCTCCCAGTAAAAAAAAAAAAAAAAAAAAAAAAAAAAAAAAAAAAAAAAAAAAAAAAAAAAAAAAAAAAAAAAAAAAAGAGGAAAAAGGAAAACAAGAAAGGTAATATAAGAAAATTAGCAGGGGTCCATGGAATCCAACAGTTTCAAAAAGAGGGTACAGGGCAAAGAAAGCAGATAGTCACCATCATCAACAATAAGATCAATAAACTCTTACAGAACAGACATGAAAACATAACTATCCAAATGGAAAAGGTACTGTTGAAAAAATCATACTTTCTGTCCAGGTAAATCATGGTGAAATTTCAGGACATGAGTGACAAACTCCACAAGCTTCCAGAGAGACCGAGATAAATCACATTCAAAGAGAAAAGCTTTGACCTTCTCAACAGCAACCCCGAAAGACAGAGAACAATGAAGCAATGTCCTCAAAAGTCTGAAGAAATATGAGTTCCAACTTAGAATTCCATGTATAGCAAACTAATAATCAAGAACAAGTGGAATACAGAAATTTTAGACGTAAAATATTCCAAAAACTTTACGTTCCATGGAATTTTTTCTTAAAAGAATTTTCTTCACAAAAACAAGAGTCTAGGTAAATGTAGTCTAGGGTACAGAAGTAGGGAATACAACACAGTAGAGAAATGATGGCAAGTTTCAGGACAGTATGAAAAGAGAATCCTGTATAACTGCTGGACACCACATTTAGATGACACCTGGTCCAAAATGGGGCAGGCTTAAGAGACAGGTCTATTGAAGGCTTTCATGATCATACGTTCTACTGGTATCATCTTAACTTGAACAATTACTGGAGAGCAATTACTTTACCAAATAAAGAATATAAAATATGGTATCCAGGAATAGCAAATTCAATCCAGAAGAGAAAAAAAGATGATTCTAATAATTATAATGGAGAGAAATAATAATTCATGATGAGGGATGTACAGTTCAGATAGAAAAAATAAGTAAGAAGTGTATCTAAGAAAAATAATTAAAAGAAGTGAATTCCTGATGTAATTGACCTTGTAGAAAATTTTACTGAGAAGCATTGGAAAAAGGTAGAAGGACATAAATACAAATATCGCCCAGGGGCAGTATGGCTCAGTTGGTTGGAGCATTGTCCCATGCATCAAAAGGTTGAGAGTTCAATTTCTGGTCAGGGCACATACCTGGGTTGTGTATTCAATCCCTGGTTGGGCTGTGTATAGGAGACAACCAATTAATGTTTCTCTCTTTAAAAACTCAATAAACATATTTAAGTAAATAAATATGAATATGAGTGACCAGGGGTATGCCAGCAAACCCAGAATTTACAGCCTGCCTGTGGGCTTGCTCAGCCTGATCTTGGGTATATAACTTCTAGAAAAATATTATATGCCAAGGCCCTAGATGGAGAATTTCTGGAGTACAAAAAGAAAACTAAATTCAACAAAATAGGCATCAAAGATGTTTAGACAATAAAATTCATCAGTTAAAGTTATTTAATAAACTAGAACAAGTCTCCAGTTTCTAATGACCCATTACAGAGTATGTTCCCTAACAAACCACATGCAAAGGTAGTTATATCTGATTTTAGCCAGATGACTCACTGCAGCAAAAAGGCAAGAGCAATAGACAAAAGAGAGACACAGAATAAGGACTGAGGTCATCCCAAAATCAAAACTCCAGGTTACACCTGTGATGCACAAGGTGGCAACTGAAAACACATCAGAGACAAGAGGATCTTTTGGGACTTTGCCAAGTGGAAGTCTGCCAACTGTGTGCCTTCTCCCTGCTGAGGTGAGTATTGTCTTGAGTAGCCACTATGACCAGATGATTTGGGACCAACAAAGACAAAGTAGCCTTTTTCTTTGTCTTTCTGGGTTCAGGGAGTCCCATGGAGTCATGAGGTGTTTCCTAATTACTAGTCATAGGCCTCTCACCTACACAATTTTTGTGATACCTAGGAACCACCTTGCTAGAATTTACTTAGCATTGTTGTCTAAACCAGGCTAGCTCTTTAACATGTAAATGTATTTATTTAAAGATTTTTAAATTTATTATTATTAGAGAGAATGGCAGGGAGGGAGGAAGAAAGGGAAAGAAACATCAATGTATGATTGTCTTTCACCTGCCTCCAGCTAAGGACCTGGCTGGAGACCTGGCTTGCAACCTGGTTATGTGCCCTGACTAGGAATCGAACCAGTAAATGTATTTATTTAAAAGGTAGAGTCATGATGTGGCCACAAAGAAAACCAGCATCACATCTGTGGTAACCAGTCTCCCAAATGGCTGCCATGCTTCTTACCTGGATCCGTACTGCTGTGTTGCCCCTTCCCATGCAGGCAAGGTCTGCTCTATGTAACAAAGAGGATACTTAAAAAAAAAGATGGAATGTGAACTCTAAGGCTAGGTCACATAAAGCATTATGAGTCCTCCTTGCTCTCACCTGGACCACTAGCTCTGTGAAAGGCCAGCTGAAGTGCTGTGAGGCGAGTCAGGATGCCCTGTAAGGAGTCCCATGTGTCAAGGAACCCAGGCCTCCTCCAGCAGCCGTGTGACTGAGCCCCTGTGGAAGCAGGTCCCCCGGCCCCAGTCACACTTCCCAGTGAGAGCAGTCCTGCCCTACTCCGTGGCTCAGCCTCATGAGAGATTCTGGACTACAAGTATCCAACTGAGACACTCCTAAATTCCTGACCCAGAGATAATGAGAGGTGAGATAATGTTTATTGCTCTTCTAGACTACTCCATTTGGTTACATTTTATTACATAACTATAAACAACTAACACACTTCCTATAAGTAGAGAATGAAAGCAATCCAAAGCTGTTTAATTCTACTTTAAGACTAGTCCCTCCTGAAAGCTCTGAGCCTAAGATTTGTTGTCTAGTTAAAGGAGAAGATTAGTGAGTATTCAAGTTAAAGCCTAGTTCCAAAGACAGACTTTTTCTCCTTAAGATTTCTTTTGCTAAGAGAGTAAATCAGAAACACTCTCATCACAAGAAAAAAAAAAATGTAACTGTATTACGATGGATGTTAACTAGACTTATTGTGGTGAAGATTTCTAAAAGCAAGAAAGCAAGAAAGAAAGAAAGAAAGGGAGAGATTACTCCTAGGATGGTCTGGAGTAGATAACTGGGGATTTTAGCTCCTCAGAGACTTTGTCCCTCTATTTGCACATGAAAAAAAAAAAAAAGCTACAAAAATGCTCATAATTAAATGATAGAAAAAAACATATGCAGTTACACTCATGTGTATGCACTCATGTGAACATACAAATAAAAAATCACATACAATCTGATCTGGAGAAATAGGTTCTTCAGCTGAGACTTCTGTGAGAGGAGGAATGACAGCTGATTCATCCTTGTGTTCTCTGAATTTGAGACAATCTTTGGAATAAAGGTTGGTGCAATCTGGAAGAGAAAAGGAAAATTGGAAAGGACTGACTCCCTTAGTGGTTCAGTTGTTTAATCTGCTATCCTGTCGCACCAAAAGTGATTTCAGGAACCAGCCATGGTACGTGCTCCTTATTTGGGCTGGGGATGGTGGTAGATAAATCAGGGGACATTGTCAGAGTTACTACCAAGTTTCTAGGCTCCATTTTAATAATCCCTAGTGAAAGACTTTGGCATGTAACTTCGGCCAATGAACCTGTCTTCTTTTCTGTCAAAGGAAGGTTGGGCCAGATGGTGCCTGAGGTCCCTTTTAGTTCTTACAATCTTAATTCCAGCTGGGACCCAGGACATAAATAATGGTGCTATTTATCAGAAGAACATCAGATAACAGATAATAGCAACCTACAGAAAGCAGTCTGCAAGCTGTTCTTTATTCATAGCTCAAAACATGTTTTAATGTGTTTTTGTAAGTATCAGATTTGTTAATTTAAGGTATAAAAAATGAATGCAGTCACATGCTTCAATGTAAAAAGTAAACAGCATTCCTGATTTAGTCATGAAGAGCAGCTCTGATTATTGCTAAAAATAAAGCCTTTAGCCTGAGTCACATCTAAGTCAGAATAATTAAATCCCAAGGAGCAGAGGCATGAAAAGGGTGAGGTCTGATATAATTCCAGATGTGCATTTTTCACTGAGATTCAAAGTCACAGAGTTTCTGAGTGAGAGCCAACAAGGCTCTGTGCCAATCTGAGCATTTTCTTTGACCTACAGAAAGCTAACCTGCAGGACATGAAATTCTAAGAGAGCTGAGTTCATTTCCAGAACAGCCTAATATTTTAATGACCCTAAATTGACTCTAAACCTACTTATCAATATATGCACACACACTGCAACATATCAGCCCAGAATTATTTTCATAACATGTTCATCTTACTGCATCTCACATCTAAGAAGAAGGCATTTCCCAACGAACTGCTTTGCCCCACATCAGCCAAACATTCCCTACTTAACATTCAGTTTAAAGGTTAACAATGCCACAAGGTCATTTCCTCCATTTGCTAGTTTTAGTGTTGGGGGGAGGGGGTGGCAAGAGGTGAGAGATTTCTCTCTATAAGGTTTTCTGAGAAAATCACACTTGAGAAGTATGTACAAACTAAAAAATTAAATTGTGATTTGAGTGTTCAGTCTGTGTTTAGATGGAAATGTAAAACATTCAACCTGGTTAAGTTTAGATCAGAGCTTATAAAAGTTAATTCAGATCAGAGCTTATAAAAGTTATAATTCTTATAAATAAGAATTAACAGAATGCAAAATAAGGAGAAAATAAGAGAAATCGTAACAAAGGTGAGTTGAAGAAGGAGTAAGAACAAGAGTAAAAGAGAGAAATAAAAAGAATGGACTGAAGTGATGAAGGAATAAAGAGAAAAAATCAGAAGGGAAAGGCAAATGTTGACTTGTTCTTCAGCCTTCCCCAATCTTCCCTTTAGCACAAGATGACCTTCATATGACAGAATTTTTATGGGTACCAATAGCGAGATGTTCCTATGAAATTGTTCAATTCTAGCCCAACCATCTTCTTATGGAGAAGTCTGTCCAAGGTCACATTCAATCAATGGCAAAGCCCACGTTATTATGTGCCCCCTCAACCTAATGGGAACTCAGCTTTTGATGAATTATTGAAGGAGCCCCTAGTGGTTCTTCAGACAATCAATCGCCCAGTTGTCCTGATCCATCTTGAAAAAAAATGTTTAAATACAATGTTAGCATGTTGAAGAAAGGAAATTTTACCAAGAATGTGTTTTCTCACCCAGCTAGAGTAGCTGTGAATCATTTATAAATGTTCAAAGTCTGTGCAAGGCCAGGGCAACTCAGAGGGCTGCTATCTGCTCAGTTGTCTCAAGAGAACACGGGCTTCTTTCCACCTTTCCTTCAAGGGAGCTTCATGTTCAGGGTACATGTGGTAGGATGATGTATTGAAATTTTAATCAATTTGCATTTACTTTTTCTACATTTTTCTTCCCTTCCATTCCTAGTTGGTAGTCAGCTGTGTATGCTTTTTCCTCAGAGACTTTTAGAAGGTGGAAGATCTTGAGCTGCAGACCTCCCTGTCTTTTCTAAAGCCTAAGCTTTTTGTCAAGATTGAGCTAAGTGCTGGTAAAGAGATACCAAAAAAGGGAGAGGCCAGCAAGATGGGAGAAAAAATGTTGGGCTTCTCCCAGAGCCTGGATCTGGATCTATGTGGCCATCCAGTGAGCAGGCAGAAACTCAAAGAGTGCTACAGAAGGACTGTGGCCTTCATATCTGAGGGGAACTTGGAGCTGGGGACCATGGGCATCTCAGTGGAATTGATGGTCCCTGGGTCTACACTTTGTGCCACTACAGACTGAGTAGCCAGGACTATTGTCCACAGCTGTGTGATATACACCCTGCCTGGTGTCTGACCACAGGGCCAAGCAGTCACTGAACTGCAACTTGCACTCTGTTTGCTGAGTGGGGCACCGCAGTGCAGGGCACCTCCACTTGGAGGAGGACATGTCTTTCTCCAGTGGGCACAAAGCTGCCAAGGGGCCTGGCAGTGGCCTTGCTACCCCCTGACAGAGAACTTCTCTACTAATTCTGAATGAATTTTTCATTGCTAGTGTAGGATTGGTGGGAAGAGGGCTTATAGTCAGATGTAGATAACTGAAAGAGAATAAAGAATTGGGTTATCTCCCTGGCCAGTGTGGCTTAGTAGGTTGGATATAATCCTGCAAAGTGAAAGGTCACCAGTTTGATTCCTGCTCAGGACACAAGTCTGGGTTGTGGGTTCAGACCTCAGTCAGAGTGTGCGCAAAAGGCAACCAATTGATGTTTTTCTCTCACACTAATGTTTCTCTCCCTCTCTTTCTCCCTCCTTTCCCCTCTAGAACCAATAAAATGAATATATATATATATATATTTTAAAAAAAGAAGCCCTGGCTGGTAGCACAGTGGATAAGGTGCCAGCCTGCAAACCCAAAGGTCACAGGTTCGATTCCCCAGCCAGGACACATAACCAGGTTGCAAACCAGGTCTCCAGTCAGGTCTGTGGCTGGAGGCAGGTGAAAGGCAACCATACATTTATGTCGCTCTCCCTCTCTGCCTCTCTCCCTTCCCCTCTTTCTAAAAATAATGAAATAAAATCTTTTAAAAAAAAAAGAAAAAGAAAAAGGAAAAGAAAGAAAGAAACATTTAAAAATCCCATTACCTGTTTTAGACAGAAACTTATATTCTGTATTTAAAGCAGATATCAGCCTTTCTCACACCCAAAACATGGAATGGTGAGCACCTCCACAGCCTTCCCACAGCTCCAAAGCACATCTTACAGTGTCCCCAACAGGCAGACAGGCAGCAGAGGAGACAAAGGTGCCTCATTAGTCTTCATTCTTAAAGAAAAAGGGCCATGAAACTTATTAGCTGCAACTCCACCAGGGTATATTGGAGACCATCAGATACACTGTTGAAGGCCAGCAGCTGGCATAAGGGTGGAAGGGCACATCCCATGGAAGCTGTCCTTTGTCAGGGAAATGCCACTATCCACTATCTTGAGGCACATATGGGCCACTCTTGGTCCAGGGATCCAGAACAGATGTCATCCTGCCTTAACAGCAGCAAGACCTCCAGTCATTGACCCATGTGAATCTCAATTAGCCAAAATTAGTCAACTGTGTCCCAGCTCTGACTTCCTTCAAAACACCTAATTGTGTGAAAGCCACATTCCTCAAGACACAGCCCCCACTTCCACGATCCCAGTCTCCCGCCCCTCCCAAGGGTATCCCTGGTTTTGTGTCTTCTTTTAATAAGTTGTGCCAGTCACCAAGGAAATTCCGCTGATACATTATTACTCTTGGTGATCTTTCACTCAGCCATTGAGCCAAGCAAATGTCCCCATTTGCAGCAGTTTCCAATTTCCAGGTCCAGCCAGGCACTTCAAATCCCATCACCTCCCTCCCCCCACTCCACCCTGCTGAGAAAACACAATTGGGCAAATGCTCAAGAAACATAAAGAGATGTTAATGTTGTACCAAATAACAGTGAGCAAACCTGTGAGCCAGAGAACACACATTCATTCCCTCATGCAGGGCTCTTTCTCTAATCCTCCACAGAGTAAGTAATTAGAGATATAGTCAGAAACTCATTATATTCCCTAATGGGAAACTCGTCAAAACTCATGCATGCTGTTTTTGTTGATGTGATTGAATATCCCTTTTTAGTTGTATCTGTTTGCGTTTTGGCAGGATGCTGAGCATGACACCAAACCAAACTGAGATCTCATTACTGTGATTCACTTGTGTTAATAAGACATCATCCTTGAAGTTGCACCCAGCAACCCCATTGACAAGATGAAGGCAAAGATCCAGGACATCACAGGCCTTGCCCCAAGAAACAGGAGCTGGATGCACCCTGACTGACTACAGCATCCAGGAGGAGTCCACTCGGAACTGAACTAGGCCAGATAAAGTACCAAGTTCTCAAGTTCATTTCAGGCTTTTAAGAAGAAAAAAATGCATTAAAAACACTAATTATTTTCATACAAACAAATCAAAATAAAACATTAAAAGCAAGCTAGATTTTTCCTTTTGCTCCTAAACCATGTATTTTGCTTCTTATAAAACCACATCAGACAAATGAAATCCCTACTGAATAAGCAGAACTGGAATTACATTAGGCAAAGGAAAACAGCAAATGCTAATTTTGAAAATTCACATTAGGTCACTTTGGCTTCATTCTCTGTCTCTTTATGTGAAGCAAGAAAACTCCCTCTTTGTTCTCTTTATCCTATGACTCAGTGCTGCTAGTTTACTAGGTCAAAAGAAAGCTGGTGATAGTCTCCCTAAATGTTGGCATTAGGATTTAGGCCACCTTGCCATAGTCAGTCAACCATTTGCCCAGTTGACTCCCTACTGGATATGGGGCTGGAGCAAGAACCACTAGAAAAACGAGACAGCAAGGTGGCAGAGGGTACCTGCAGACTGTTCTATAACCCATGCATGATCCTGGAGTGCCCAAGGGGTGGGGATAGACAGGAAAGCATCCAGAGGATATGTCACCACATAGGATCACCTTCTGTCCACCAGACCCTAACAAACACTATTGCAAGAAGTGATGATCCATAGAAAAGCCAGGCCTAACTCTGGCCACATCTGCAAAGGGGCAGAGGCATGAGAGCATGTCAGGAAGGAGAATCAGGGCTAGAGAAGGTTGTCTTGGGGGTGCCTTCTTCATGCTTTGTTTTTTTCAAATCTTCTAAAATGTGTGGGATC
Source organism: Noctilio leporinus (assembly GCA_004026585.1). Lineage (NCBI taxonomy): Eukaryota > Metazoa > Chordata > Mammalia > Chiroptera > Noctilionidae > Noctilio > Noctilio leporinus. The sequence continues at coordinate 14,083 of PVIW01008713.1, read as the reverse complement.
AGCAGCAGCAACATTGCCTTAGACTTGGCTGCAAATGTAGAGTCTCAGGCCCCACTCAGGCATACAAACCAGAATCTGCACTTTCAAAAATGTGACTCTTATGCACATTAAAATTTCAGAAACATTGGTCTGAGACATGGTTAAATAAAAAGAAATAGTAGCCCTGGGCCTCTAGAAAACTATAAGGCAAAGAAAGGAAGAAATGATGGAACAAATATGCCAACAGAGTGCACATGAGAGAGAATGTAGGGAGGAAAAAGAAATCCAACTATAAAATTCACCTGCCTAGTAGGGCATTGGTTGCCTTCTAAAACCTGCTGCTTTGTTTTTTCTTTCTTCCAGCTTATAGATATTTCACACACCCATCAACATTCATGAATCTTTCACTTACCATCTCTTATCAAGAATCCACAGAACCCTCTAGGCCACCCTCCCCACCTGAAGCCACTTCTCTTCTTCATGTCTGTGATGAACCTGCTGCAGTTCAGCCTTCCTCAAACATTTCTGACTTGCACCATCCTGCAATTCTCTTCATAGGTCTACGGTGGCTGCCCAATAATAAAGTATATTGAACTCACATGTTTACCCCATTTGTCTTCCTGGGAACCATATTTCATAGAACAAAAGGATATTTTTGTTCTTTATTTTAAGATTTTTTGTTTTTATTTTTAGAGAGAGGGGAAGGGATAGAAGCAGAGAGGGAGAGATATTCATGTGTGGCAGCCATTCATCTGCCTCCAGCCACAGACCTGGCTGGAGACCTGGCTTGCAACCTGGTAAGGATGTTTTTTAAGGTACAAACCTACAAGGATGAAATAAGCAGCAGAGGGCACTTCAGCATTAACCGAAACATCCATAAGCTGAAAAAACAGAAAGCAGAGAGGGTAACTGATGTGAACAACCAGTGAAAACTTTATTCTATTGGCTTTGAACAGGAGGACAGGGGACTCAATAAAGGCTGAGGAACCCAGAAGAATCACAGAAGGGTTTTGGCAGCATCTAGGGTTATGCAAGGCAGGGGTGAGAGGGGTAAGCTCTTATTTGGAACAATTAGACCTTAGGTCCCCTCTCCATTGCATGAAGCACAGAAAACATACTCACCCACTGAACCCCTACTGGAGACCCATGGCCTATTTTCAGAGAAACTGAACCAAAAATGTTCCTGAAACAAGGATTCCAGGTGTAGTGCAGAATAGGAATGAGTAGCAGGGCTGAGAAGAGGGGAATTGTTAAATTTACATACTGACTAGTGGAATCCTCAGTTCCCTATTACCGTGAACCAGAGAGCCAAGCCTTTACCATGAAACAGGACAAGAGATAATTCTACTCTGGAGAAGCTGAACAGCTTCAGAGCAAAAGAAAATCCGTAGTGGGCCAACCAAAGAGCAAGGCTGCCAGCATCTCACCCTGCAGGCACACTGACCAACAAGAGGTACTAAGAGCCTCATTCTTGTGCTGAAGTTAGTTGGCCAGGATCATTCAGGTTTGAGGAAGACCCACAATATTACATATAGAGGCCAAAACAAGACACCATTTTTAGAAAACAATTAGAGGAAACTGAGACAACACAGGAAGCAAAAGAAAACTTATGAAAAATGAATCTAGCTCTGGCTGCTGTGGCTTAGTGGATTGAGTACTGACCTGCAAACCAAAGAGTTGCTAGTTCAATTCCCAGTCAGGGCACATGCCTGAGTTGCAGGCCAGGTTCCCAGTTGCAGCACGTGAGAGGCAACCACACATTAATGTTTCTCTCCCTCTCTTTCTTTCTCCCATCACCCCTCTCTAAAAATAAATAAATAAAATCTTTTTAAAAAACATCTCTTTAAAGAAGAAAAAAAAAAGAAAAATATCTAGTACACATATCTCACAGAATAATATTGCCCCTGTGAAACAAGAGTAAGAAGGGTAACTGAGGGTCCAGGAAAAGGGTTCCTAACTTTCTAACAGGAAAGCAGTAAAAGAAAATGCAGGATGGAACCCCAGGATGGCTACGAAGGAAAATACAAGAATAACTTCAGAAAGCAAAGCTATAGAATGCTCAGTGCAAAGTGGAGCAGAAAGATCAAGAATGTCACAGGGGGTGGGGGTGGTGAGACAGAAAGGAACTATTGGGTTATCTAAGACATTAAAACAGATCTACTTATTTAGCTCAGCAATAGCAATATCAAGATAGTCACAGAATTACAATTATGAATCATGATTTCACTCAAAAGTAAAATAAAATCTTGTTAAGAAGGGAAAAGTTTTGCAGTGTGGTAGAGGGCAAGAGGGGACAAGTGTAACAGCTAATCATTATCTACCATAGTAATGACATTAGAGATAACTTCTAAATTATTAAGTCATAAAATAACCATGTAACCATATATTTAGAAAATTAAAGGGAAAGCAAAAGAATTGGAAGATTTTGCTTCTGGAGAATAGGCCCATGAGATGAGAAGGGGTGAGTGAGGGACTAATATTTTTCTAACAAGTCTTCAAGTACTACTTGACTTTTTAATATATAACAACAGGTACCTTTGATAAAATAAAGAATAACTTAAAGCAGAAAGAGAGAAAGAAAGAAGAGAAAAAGGAGGAGAAGGAGGTCTATAGAAGCATATCTATCCTAAAGAATGGCATATAGCTATATCTTACAGGCAAAATGACAAAATGATCATGAGCTTTGCTTTGATCTGGGCCTTCCAGACACCCCTGGAAAAGCCCCACAAAACAAAACAGGAGAAATACTGTGGCTTTCCAGGACCAGCCACTGGAGAGGTAACTTGTCCATATGCCATACTGCAAGGAGTTTCTGCTGAATAAAGTACAAACAGAATAGGATAAAAGGTTTGGCACCTTCTATAGCTGCCTTTCTGGGCCCAGTCATTTAAAAGAGCAATGCTTAAAAAGAAAGAAAAGGTCACCATTAGAGCCTATCCTACCCCTTTCACTACCTGTCCTGATTTTCTGTTGGCTATGTTAACTAAACTCTTAGTGGGCAGCTCCCTCTGGAGTAGCACAGGTTGTAGTCGAGCTTCCCTCCACTTTCTGAGGAGTTTCCCAGTATTGCCATGTCCCTCAGTGTTTTCAGAATGTGGATGATCATGTTTCCTAGTGTTCCAACACAAATACAGACTTTCCCCATTTGCAATAATCCTTTAGTCTTTTAAAATTTTATTGATTTTAAGATTTTGTTTATTATTTTGCAGAGAGAGGATGAGGGAGAGAAGAAGAGAGGGAGAGAAACATCAATATATGGTTGCCTTTCACCTGCTTCCAGCTATGGACCTGTCTGGAGACCTGGCTTGCAATCTAATTATGTTGCCCTGGCTGTGAATCCAACCAGCGACCTTTGGGTTTGCAGGCTGGTGCCTTATCCACCATGCCACCAGCCAGGGCTTTTCAGTCTTTTTTTTTAAAGATTGTACTTATTTACTTAACTTTGGAGAGAGGGGAAGGGAAGCAAAAAGAGAGGGAGAGAAACATCAATGTGAGAAACATCAATCAGTTGACGGGGATCAAATTCGCAACCCAAACATAGGCCCTGATGGAGAACTGAACCAGTGACCTTTTGCTTTACAGGACGAAGCCCAACAAACTGAGCCACACTGGTCAGGGCATCCTTTAGTCTTCCTCTTACTATATAGAAGGTGTGACAGAGGTCAGGGGTGTGTGTGAACATAAAGCCAGAGATCTCATAGATAACGCTGTCCCCCTTCTTTTTGGGTTTTACAGCTAGACAAAAGCAATGCTGATTTCACCACTTGATAATCTTAGGAAGTCACCTCACCTCTCTGCACGTTAGTTTCCTCATTTGTAAAATGGGAGACATGATAACACCAGACATGCAGATTGTCAGGACTAAGAGAGCTAATATACATAAAAAACGTGAACTATAGAAAAGTATTCTAACTAAAACAAAATGGCATTTTATTAAAAAAGAATATCTATCAAGAATTCAATACCCAATACAAAAACTATACAATGTGTCCAGTTATTCCCTCACATAGTTATACCATCTCCATTCAAACCCATGTCCCTACTGGCCTAAGTGCCCATCGGTGGATGATTGGATCAAAAAATTTGGGTATATTTATACAATAGAATACTACACAGCAGAAAGAAAGAAGGAACTCCTAACCTTTGCAACAACATGGATGGAACTAGAAAGTATTATGCTTAGTGAAATAAGCCAGTCAGTGAAGGACAAATACCATATGATCTAACCCACTACAGGATAATAATGAACAAAATTAACAACAAGCAAAACAGAACCAGATATATAAATACAGTAAAAGGCCTTCAGTGGGCAGGGGCAATGGGGGGTGGGGAGAAGGGGAAGGAAGAGGCAAGGAAGGGGAGCAGTTTAGACAAGAACCTAGTATGGAAGAACCATGGACATGAACAACATGTGGGATTGACTTTGTTGGGGAATGAGTGGGTAGGGAAGAGGACGGAGGGGAGCAAAAAGGGGATGGATATAATACAACAATAAAATTAAATTTTAAAAAATGACCTTGTTGAAATGAGCCCTACCCCATCTTCACAGACTTAAGAACTTCCCAGCCTGCAGGTGCATCTTCACTGTGTTCATCAAACCTTCACTGGTCAGAAAGGGTGTCTCAGATAGAATTAGGAAATGTCCCACTCTGGATTGAAATACCAGCATTAACAGACTACTCCAGGCCACACTTAAAGAGAATAAGACATTCCTGAGGGTGGAGCGGCCAGCTAAGAGGCCAGTGAATGGCCAGGAAGAGAAAAACAAAAGTGGCTACATGCCCAAGACCCAATGTGTAAATGGAAATGAAAATGAAAAATGTTAACCTTTTCATATATCATGCTTCTACATGCTTCTTTTTTTTTTTTTAATTTTATTGTTGTTTTATTACATCCATCCCCTTTTTGCTCCCCTCTGTCCCCCTCCCCACCCACTCATTTCCCCCAAAGTCAATCCCACCTGTTGTCTATGTCCATGGTTCCTTTATACTAGGTTCTTGTCTAAGCTGCTTCCCTTTCTTGCCTCTGCCTCCCCCCTCCCCCCAACCCCTTTCCTCCACAGCCAACCGAGGAAGAAATATCCCCTCCATCCTGGCTGGGCCTGAGTCCCCTTGTGATAAGGGTACCAGAGAGAAGAACCCTATGCAGAGGGCACCTGAGCAATGGTCTCTGTAGGGCACATGGAAGCTGAAAGCACTGGCTAGACTGGAGCAGCTTAAGTTGGAACTCCCCTAAATACATGAGGGTGGACTCAATCGTCTCATTCCATATGGAATACATTATCCTGGCAGCCCATCTGAGTCAAGTATTAAGAGGTTAAAGAATGCTTTCAATGATTATATGGTCAATTGATCCAAACTGGATTATTAAGAAGAAGGCAGTGGTTATTAGACTTCCCCCCTATATTTGGGAATGATGCTGAGAGAAGGAGCTGCAAACATTAATCCTCAAATGGCTGATATAGACTGATCCAGGGAATATTTTTCTGTCCAAATCATTTTTGTGATTTTGATAAACAATCTCCTAGAGAACTATCAGAAACTTGTTGGCTCTGTGACAGAGCTGATGTCAACAAGAGAATCCCAATCATATGACTTCTTCCATTCCTCATTTTGAATCTTTAAGCCCTGGGAATTGATTCATTTCTGACTAAAAGAAATAAATAAAGATAGATAGAAAAAGAAAAGAAACAAATACAAGGTATTGGCTCAATAAGTCACATTTCCAGTGAGCTATGCTGGGTTGTATCAAAGGTCTTCACCTCTAACAAGGACAGTTTTATTGATTTTGGAAATAATCTAGTAATCTAGTATAGATTCTTTTACACTCCTACATTGATATTTTTTCATTGAAAAGAAAATTGGGAAGAGAAGCTATAACAAAGCTTACAAGAACAAAGCAAATAGAAAAGAAAACAAAGTCTAAGAAATAACAGAAAGTAAACAAAAGTAGCATCAGTTTGAGAAAAGAGCCTCAACCATTATGTGCCTCAGTGACTGAAAGTGAATTTAAAAATCTTATTTAATTTAATGAGAAATTAAAAGTGAATGGAAAGAAGAAAGCTGAACAGAGATCTAGAAGAATATGAAAGGGGTAGATAATAAATACCTTGGAGAAGAAAAGCATCAAAACTTGAAGTTTAAGGTAAATCATTTAAGTGAGCTGCGCTAAATCCAGACAAAGGAGCTCTAATACAATTAAGGAAGAAACTAGCAGAGGATTAAGAACAAGGAAGTCCCAGAAACTGGGGTGAGTTGGAGAAGTCTCCAGGAGCTCTCCCTAGATCAGCAATCAAACATGTAAATAAATCCAGACCTTCTCACCCCCTCAGTCTCCCCATAACAACCTTGTACATTCTTATTCCCACATCACCTCCTTATTAAGTATGTCTGACATGCAGCAAGCATGCTCCCTGAATGGCCACAATCTAAAATAAACAATGGTGAGGAAGACACCCGAGATAATGCTCAGGGCTAATTGCTGAAACCTTTCTTGGTCCTTGTAACTTTCTATCAGCAACCCCTGAGTCGGGGATCCTGCTGACCCAGTTAAAATCTCCCTTGACAAGAGGTGAGTTTCCTGAGTAAAAGCTGTAAATCTTTACTCTTCCTCCTCCAGACTTGCAGTTCATTAGAGCAGCTACAGAGGCACAGAACATTTAATAACAGATCATGAGCCACATATCCCAACACAGGACCCAGTTGCTGTCAAACCATACCACTGCAGGGATGAGGAGCATTGGGGAGCAATGTTTACTTTTTGGAGATTTCCAGACCTGGAAAGCATCCCATGGTCCTATAGCTTGGACAAGATGAAGGATTGATGGACCTCTGCTAAACACAGAGGTAGTCTTAGGGTTCAATAGCACACCTCTCTTCCCACTGGAGAGGGGCCAAGGCACAAGACATCTTTCCCTAGTGAGGAAGAAGGAAGAGGTCCTAAAATTGATTGTGAATCTCCTAAATGGGAGAAGATTAAACCTCCTGCAATCTGTTGCCAGAACACATAGTTCCTATCTTTCTACCACTCAATTCCCCAGTTACCCAGGATGGAGAGCCCAGAGCTCCTTAAACTTATCCTGTGGCTCCTCCTCCCTTGCCCATGTCTGTAAACTCTTCTCAGGTAGCATTGGACACTCTCCATTCCCAGAGTCCCAGCATCAGTTCAGCTTCAGAGCCTTTGATAGGATCTAGTTCTGTTGATTCCTGACTAGAATCCTTTCCTCCATTTGCCACTCCACTACCAACTCATCCCTCCTGCTGATGCCTTCCTAAGGCAAAGCTTTCTTCCCTTCCAAAATCCCTTGAGAATAGGGCCTCTTCTTTACTGGTTTCTAAGATCTGCACACTTTATGCTGGAATCCGAGAGGCTCCATAACCGGGTCTTACATGCATTTCCACTAAGTTGCTCACAGCTATCCTCCAAGCATGCTCCATGCCCAGCTGACAATTGTCCTCAGTCCCCTGTACACACTCCAGGCCTTCCCGCTCCTGCGTGTCTGCTTGGCTTTACTCCCTGGGAGAGCTGTCTGTCCAGTGATTTGATTGAGCATTTAGCATGGTGCCTGGCACAGAGGAGTAAACATTGGGGAAAAAAAGAGGATTAGATTGTAATTAGAGCAGCCTAATTACAAACCAGAACAGCCAGTATCTTCTCCCTACTACCTTCTCTACCCCAACACACATGCATGCATGCATGCACATTTACACATTGCTCATAAGAATGTAATCATACATGTTTATGCACCCATACACATTCACTTACATATGCATGTATACTCACAAAAATATACTCACATACACAAATACACACATTCACACATGTATGCTTACATGTGCACACTCATACACACACCAAGATAATAGGCTCGATGTTCCAGACTAAAGGCATGTTTGCAAATAGTTTAGAAACACAGCCTGCAATTTCCACCTCATTGGAGAGGAGCCTGGGGTGTGGAGGTGGGTGGGTGGTTTATCAAGATCTTTTCTGTAGTCTCTCTCATTGTGTGCAAAGGATGAGCTTAGTGACTGGGAGCAAACAAGCTGGTAGTTTGGGCTTTGCCAGCCTTTCCCTAGGGTGGCATCTGCTGTGTCCACTTTTGACTCATTTTCTGTAATGGAATCATTTATATTGAGTAGTAAATATGGAAGAATAAGCAGAGAGGAAAAGAGTGTATGTTGGTGTGTGGGGGTGATGTTTGAATTTTCTAGCAGGTCTAGAAGCATCTGCAACATCAGCATGTAGCCCTGGAAAAGCACTGTGGGCCAGCAGGAGTGCTGGGAGCCCTCTTGGTCTCTTGGATGCTGTGGTCCATCTGCTCTGCCCATTCCTGCACTTTGTGGGACCCTGTGTTCTAGTGCCCCATTGCCTCTTGGACTGCACTCTGTATTCAAATCAAAGGACCTCCTTGGAGAGACCTACATTGAATGACCACACATTGAATTGTCTCTCAACTCTATTACACTGTTTTTTATCCCTCAGAGCCCTAATTGGTATGTGGAAGTGTCTTATTAGCTTGTTTACATGTTTTCTGTCAGCCTCCATCTACCAGAATGTAAGCTCAAGGGCTCTGCCTTCTTCACCTTTGTCCCCATGACTTTGAGTAGTTGGTGGTATGTTGTAGTTGTTCAATAAATGCAGTGTTTGTTGATTGACTGACCCCTGCATAGGTTGTCTGAGGACTGGGAAGAAGCAAGTTAATAAATTTAATTCTCTGGTCTAATAATCTGAGGTGCAAAAATAATGTATCTTCATGAACATCTTTAAAAATATAAAGTGAATTATATTCTGGGCGTGATGGTTAACTTAATGGTCCACTTGGCAAGGCTATGATGCACAATAGTTTGGTCAACCACCAATCTGGATGATGCTGTGATAGTATCTTTTTAAAGATGATTAACATTTAAATCAATGGTCTTCAAGTAAAGCAGATTATCTTCTATTCTGTGGGTGGATCCCTTCCAGTTAGGTGAAAGCCTTAAAAGCAAAAATTGAGGTTTCCTGAATTAAAAAGAATTCTCAAAACCACAACATCAGCACTAACCTAAATTTCCAACTGGCCAACCTGCTCTACAGGATTCAGTCTTGCCAGTCCCTACAACTGTAGGAGTCAATTTTTCAACATAATTCACTTTTTTCCATATATGTATTATGTTATATTTATAAATTAATATAAATGTACATATATGTGTACTTATACACACAAACAGGATATATAACCTATTGATTCTATGACTCTGTTTCTCTGAAGAGCCCCTAATATAAGGGATAGGCCATAATAATATCTACCTTCATTTTCTTTCAAGTTGCTTTGTGCCAGACACTGTGCTAAATGCTCAATTAAAACAAAACTTACAACAAGCAAAACAGAACCAAATATATGAATACAGTGAATAGGCCTTCAGTGGTCAGGGGGAAAAGGGTTAGGGGAAGGGGAGAGGCAGAGGCAAGGAAGGGGAGCAGCTTAGACAAGAACCTAGTATAAAGGAACCATGGACATGGACAACAGGTGAGATTGACTTTGAGGGGAATGGGTGGGTGGGGAGGGGGACAGAGGGGAGCAAAAAGAGGATGGATGTAACACAACAATAAATTTTTTTAAAAAATCATTCCATAATTCTAACTATAGCAAACAGTGTTATTTTTGCACTAAATAATGTGAACACCAAGGTCCAAAGAGGCTCAGTACTTAGCTAACATCATACAGCTAGCAAATTCTGGAGTCAGTACCAAGCCGGAGTCTGTCCAATGCAGGAACATATGCTCCTACTCACCGTGCAGTATTGAAACTGGGACACGAATCAGAAATGGCTCTTACCTCTGAGATATATGAGGTGTATTACAATGAGCTATAAACAGAAATAATGATAATATACAAGGTAGTGGTCAGCAAGATAACACGTAAGTCTTGTGGAATTTCAGGGGAAAGTAAGATCAATTCTGGCTTCTGTGGGTCATGGAAAGCTTAATGGCAAATAGGTGAAAGCTAGACTTTGAAGAATACAAGGGGCTTGAACACATGGAGCTAGGGAAGATGGTCACTCTGGTCTAGTACTGACACATAGAGATATGACATGAGCCATAAAATATGGTGTTTCTTCATCTCAAAGGAAAACCATTACCAAGGGGGAAAAAAGCCAGTGTCTACAACAGGATGTCTGACAAACCAGCTCTTGCCCATCCTGTGAAGGTCCTTTGACTTCCTTAATATGCTAAAGAAAGCCAAGGAGCTTCTACTGAAAACCCAAGAACTGGCCCACATGGGAGACACAAAGAGGTGTGCACCTAAAGTAGGTCAGGGGATAGACAAGAGTAGGTGTGTGGCCAGAATGAACCATCAAACAATGGTCTTTCTTTGCTAGAGAGTTTCTGCTGCTTTCCTCTACAAGCAAATCTCAGAGAACTGGCCAGAATCCATATGTGGCCCCATGTTTCCTTGAAACAGTGTGTAGAGCAGATGTGTAGGGTGGGGCAAAAGTAGCTTTATAGTTGTTCATATAAAAATAACAGAGTATGCACAACTAACTGTAAACCTGTCATCCCCACCCCTGTATATTCACTGTTTGGAGCTAGGATCCCACGTTCAACACTCTGACACTCACTCAGCTATTTTTCATCTCAGCATGAAGTTTTCAATACCACTGTCAAATGTTGGTTATCCTGGGATTTAGATTACCTAAGATTTCTGACTTCTTGTTTTCTCCTTGGTTGGTCTCAGTAGACTATCAAGTTCTAGAACACTTTCTCCAGGGGAAAAAAGAGTGTGCAAGTGGAAACTAGCAATAGATAAGTTCTAATGTATAATAAGCAATTGTACTTGCATTTCCACTTAATCCTAATAGTCTATGGCATGAAGGGAGGCAAAGTAACTCTATTAGTCTGGATTCATTTCATTGGATCCAGTAAAAGCTCTAACTAGCTGAAACCTAAAAATGATGCATTACTTCCACAGTTGAAATGTGCAAAGATGGAACTGATGAATCAGGCAAGGATCTGGGTTTTCATAGAGGTACCCAGGAATTGGTGAACTGCTATTTTTGACTCTGCTTTCCTTGTCTTGGCTATACTTCCAGGCAGCATCTCCAGAAGGGGTGGCAAAAAGACCACTGCAGCCTTGTTTGCCCTGTCCAAACAGCTGGCAATCCAAGCAAAAACAACAACAACATCCCCTTTCTCACAAGTTCTTGCAAAATTCTCATTCTGACTCAACAACTGGGAGTGCACCATGTGACTATTATGGAGAGAGAATAGGATCAGGCTCCCCAGGACCTCATGGCCTAAGAACAGGAAGAGTGCATCCCCCAGAGGTATCTTGACAGATTTATTTTTTAATGTATCCATTGTCCCCCTCAAAATAAAGAGGAAAACTGACTGAGGAATAGCTTCCATACTAGAAACTGCAGAAAGGACTGTAGCTAAGGTTTTAGAGATATCACTATATACATTTTTGTAGAAATCCTAAATTCTTCCATTCCGTTCTATCTGTTGAACATAGACCTTCTTGGTTGGACATCTCCTCCTGCCTGCACACATCTCCATTCTGAAAATCACTAGCAGTCCTAAGCACAGGATCTTAAAGCCTGGCTTCTGGGGAGGGGCCAGGAGTGAGGCAGCTGGTCCTAAACTAGGGCACTCAAGATTAAAATTCCTTTCTGCCATTTCCACATGTCTGTTCTGCAAAACACTATCCCATTATGATGCAACAAGGAGAAAAATTTTCAATGATCAAATAAGGTTTGAAAAACATAATGCTTTAGATCTCCTTCTTGGAGTTACAATATACATTGACACATTAAAAATTCTGGGAAGTTCTTCAAAGAAAAAAAAAAAAAAAAGCAGATCGGGAAGATGGCGACAGAGTAGAGAGCAGTGCTGATGGTATTCTCAAATACCAAAGCAGCTAGAGGACAAGATAGGGAGCATGAGATGCCTTCAGGACCCTAGGAATTAGAACAGGCAGCATCTGGACACAGGGGAGCACAGCCCAGAGGCAGAGGAGGCCAGCAGGACAGTAGGTGAGGTGTTATAAACGACCAACCGGCAGGCCGAGGTCGGCTCTGGGCAGTGGCGGCTCTGCCCAGAGGGGTGCGTTTGACTGAGGCCAGCTCCGGGCTCCCTGGCGACTGGAAGTTTCAACAGTGAAGTGCGGGCAGTGAGGGCAAACACCGAAGGGAACACGGAATTGAACTCTTGCAGGGGAGGGACTGTGTGAGAGACTCACTCTGGCAACAGGGAGTGGAGGCTCCTTGCTGGGCTAGAGGAGGAGGAGAAGAGTCCTGGGGGAAGCAGGAGCTGAGGAGCAGGAAGTGCACCGGCGGGGTGGCAAGAGGGCCGAAAAAGGTGCTGCTGGACCACTGGGGAAACAGCAGCTAGAAGCCCCTGTGAGGGGGGAGGCCCATCCCTTCGCAACCACACAAGCCCCCAGGCTCCTCAGAAACTCCAAACGGCCAGGCTGCAAGTCGGCTAGCCGGAAATTGGTAGTTGGGGGAGGGGGGGCAACAGACCCACCATTGCCGGGAGACAAAGGCGGCACCACCCACGCCTGGGAGGGGCTCATCACAGAGGCCTCCTAAAGGGCTCCGCAGAGGGCTGGTTGGCTTGGAGGAGTGGTGCCCGCCCCGGAAGGGCGGGACAGTGTAGGCTGACCTGGACAGTATTGACGGACAGGGGTGGCCTCCTCCCGGAACTGTGGGGGCAGGGCCAGTCGTCACAGGGACCAGCAAAGTTGCGGGCTGCACTGCAGAAGTGCTGGGTGCTCATCACAGGCAGGAACCTCCACCAGGAGTGGGAGGAGGCACCCTGCGGGCTCCAGAACACCGGTAGCCCTAAAACCCAGCAAGGCTGTGGAAGGCCCAGCCTACCTGGGGGCAAACACTCAGAATCAGCCCTACTGTGACAATCAGAGGCCCTGCCACGTGCCAAGACCGGCTAGAATATAGACTATAGACTGTAAAGTCCTGACCAAGAAAAAGAGGCAGCATCAGGAAAGGGATTGCTGCCAATCTCAAGCACCTGAGTTATACTGAGAGCAATATGAACTATTAATCCCTAACATATCCTATGCAAAAGATACTTCTCACATATTCTTAATCCCCACCATACCTCAATCCACCTAAATACCCAAGACCCTCCCCCTACTCTCCAATTAAAGTCTACTCACTCTGTGGCTATAACGCATTCCCAGTCCTCAATCTAAGTATTCCTCCCTTCCCCAGCATTTCTAAACCCTTTCTTTATTCTATTCTTCCTTCCTCTTTTTTTTTTTTTCTTTTCCTTTTCTTCCTGGTAAAGCCCACAAGTTCTGGCTCCACCAGGACCAATCGCAAATCATAAAGAGGGAACACACAGCTAAAACCTTTCTTTATTAATATTGATTTCTCATTGTCTTGTGACTTTCTACCCCTACCCTTTTTTTTTTTTTTTTTTCTTACTTTTTTTCTTTCTCCTTTCTTTTCTCCCTGATAAAACCCACTGGTCCTGGTTCCACCTGGACCAAACAGAGACCATAAAGGGTGAACAGAAACCTAAACCTTCTCTTTATTAATATTGATTTCTCTTTCTCTTGTGACTTTCTCCCTTTTTTTCTGTCTTTTTTTTTTTTTTCTCTGCTAAAAGCCCTCAGGTCCAGGCTCCATCTGGACCAGTCAGGAATTATTAAGGGTGAACAGCCATTTAAACCTTTTCATATTATTATTATTATCATTTTTATTTCTTTTTTCCTTTTGCATTTGTATGTGTGTGTGTGGGTGTGGTTTGGTTTAGTTTGGGTTGGGTTTTTTGTTGTTGTTGTTACTTGCTTTTGTTTTTGTTTTTGTTTCTGCTAAAAGCCCACAGGCCCAGAATACAACCAGACAGCCCAAATAAAGGACACACCAAGAACAGCAAGTGGAGAAAATCTGGGAGACGGCAACACTGAACTCCACAAATCTCCTATCACAGAAGGGGGCTCAACTAAGGCAAGGAAGCAAAGCAGGTTAACCCAAAGAAAGAAAAAATAAATAAATAAATAAATAAAGAGCAAGCAAGAAAAACACCCAAAATGGGGGGAAAAAGAATCAGTCCATCACCAAAAGGAAAGGAAGAATCCCCAGAAAGAATACAAAAT
>PVIW01008712.1:40115-58273 GCA_004026585.1 Noctilio leporinus | reverse complement strand
GGGAACGGGGTAGGGGGGAGGGAGAGGTAGAGGCAAAGATGGGGAGCAGCTTAGACAAGAACCTAGTATAAAGGAACCATGGACATGGACAACAGGTGGGATTGACTTTGGGGGGAATGGGTGGGTGGGTGGGGGGACAGAGGGGAGCAAAAAGGGGATGGATGTAATACAACAATAATAAAATTTAAAAAAAAAAAATATTACAAACAATATAAATAGTTCTTCCTGTGACACATTTGTACAATGGAATACTATAGTACTGGTCAATTGGAAAAAATGAATTACAACTGTATTCAACAAGATGCATCAATCTTATGAATAATACTGGGTAAAAGAACATAAAAGAGTATATATCTTGTAATTCCATTTACATGAAGTCAAACACAGCAAAACTATTGACGTGAGAATAGTGGTTACCAGTAGTGTAGGGCACACAGGAGTCACACAGGGGGCATCTGGTATGCTGGAAATGTTCTCTATCTTGATCTCGGTGACAGTTATATTGATGTGTATATGTAAGTAAATTTCATCAAGTTGTTTAAAAACACAGTTGACTAAGGCTTAATAAGCCTTGGCTTTGGCCAAGCTCCGTTGGGGGCCAAGGGAGACAGCAGTGAGCACAGTCCCTGACGCAGTGTATTTGTCTGGTCACTGTCTTGGACAGCTGCCCTTCTGTGTCACCTCCACACAGAGAAAATGGCTGATGGTGGCTGTATTACTCTGGTAGAGCTATCATAACAAAAGACCAAGTCACTGAAACAACAAAAATGTAGTGCTCCAGTTCTGGAGGCTGGAAATTCAAGGTTAAGGTAGTAGCAAGGCTGTGTTTCCTCTGAAGTCACAGGGAAGGGCCCATTCCAGGCTCTCTCCTAGCTTCTGGTACCTCCTTGTGGCAGCATCCCTGCAGTCTTCATGTGATGGGCTCCCTGTGTGCATGTCTGTGTCTAAATGTCTCCTTATGAGGATACCACTCATACTTATTAGGGCCCTACTCTAGTGTTCCCTCATCCATAGTTACATCTGTAATGACTCTTTTCCAACAACAGTCTCATTCTGCGTTTCTGGGAGTCAGGAATTCAATATATGAGTTTGGGATGGGGTTCAAGTCAACCCATCCCCAACCCATGTGTTACAAACCATGCTTCCTATCAGGACATCATCAGTCAGCTGGGCGAAGGAACGTGAGTTCTATAGTTCTGCTGGTGGGACACGAGGGGCTGATATTTGTGAATAGAAGGATACACCAGAGGCATGGTTTATGAAGTGGTGAAGTACAGGACCAGGGTTTGAATCCTAACCTCTCATGTAGTGATAACAACTATTGGTTGAGCACCAGCTAGGCAGGCACCGTACTCAGCATTCTGCATATACCTTGTTACCCACTAGCTCACAACATCATACCTGTAAAATACATGCCAGTTCTTCTTTATGGATGAAGAAATTGAGCCTGGTAGCTCCCCAAAGACACAAAGCCAAGATTTAAACCCAGGGCTGACCACATGTCCAACCCACTACATTCTGAACCCACTTCATGTCTTTGAATCTGTTTCTCTGTCTCTAAAATTGAGTTAAAACAGAGTTATGAGGACTAAGCAAGATGCCTTACCACCTGCCTGCACAAAGCATGTGCTGGCTAAGATTTACTTTTTTCCCTCCCACACCCAGCTGGGTGTTACTATGGGTGAAGCCTTGCCAGTGGCCCTCTTCAGACCAGTCACCAGCCAGCCCTTATGCTGCTGGGCACATGTCTGCTCTTCGCTCAGCTTACAGTCACTTACAAATAAGTTTTTCAGGGATAGTGTGATCCATCTGAGTCTTCCTGCAAGAGAAAGAAAGGCCAGTGCTGAGGAAGCATTCATTAAACATAAAATGAAGGCAGTGGGGAATGGGTGAACCCAGAGGCATATGGAAGAATGCAAGAAAGGAAGGGTTAGACAGATGGTGGAAGGAAGATATATGGAGTGAATTATAGAAGGTTCAATGGATAGGTAAAAAGACGGATGAATGAACAAATGTCATTTATTTTTAAATTAAATTAAATTTTTAGAGAAAGGAGGAGAGAGGGAGAAAAAGAGGGGTACATCAATGTGTGAGAGAGACATCATTGGTTGCCCCCAGCTGGGGACCTGGCCTGCAACCCAGGGATGTGCCCTGACTGGGAATCAAACCTACAACCATTTAGTTTACAGGCCGGCACTCAACCCACTGAGCCACACCAGCCAGGGCACAAAAAATTTTTTTTAATGCAGGAAGGATGGATGAATAGAGATGGATGGGAAAATGAGTGAGACGATGGATAGCTGAGGACTGAGGACAGGCAGGCTGAACAGCGGAAAGGGAGGGTGATTAGATGGACGACTTTAAGAAGGACAGAGCCGGGCATGCAGTGACTGCATGCTTTCTCACCAGCAACACGACCCTTTTCACCCACCAACTGGCTTCAGTTTCCTCTCCAGAAGAGCCTGCGGGTATCTGCTGTGAAGAGCCGGCAGGGAGGAGCCTCTGGGCTAGGCCCGGAGCCCGCCCCCTCACCCTACCCGGCCTCTCTCCCCAGCTCGGCAGCTGCGGAGGCCCCGCAGCGCCAGACTCAGCAGGCGGGAGTCGCGAGACCGGCAGTTGCTGCGAGCTAGCAGGAGCGCTGGGAGCACGGGGGCCAGCACCAGAGCTAGGTGAGCGCTGCCTGCGAGCAAGGGGCTGGGGGAGGAAGGAGGGAGGACCCGCCCCAAGCTTCTGGCACTTGGTCAGTCTCACCGTAGGGGACACCCGCTTTTGTCATCCGTAGATACCAACAGCCTGGGGTAGGTCCCAGGTGGGTCCCACCCACCTTTCACCAAACCCTGGTTTGGAGTCACATCAGTTTGCGAATGTCCTCTGAGCCCCAGTTTCCATCTCTGCATGTTGAGAACAGTAATCTCTACTCCCCAGAACTAAATGCAGCAGTGACTAATGTCAGTGGCCATGTCAGTGGCCATGGCACTGGCTCTCAGATGCAGCCCGAAGGGGCTTCCCCTTCTGAAGCTGTTACTGAAGGCTGGCCTCCCTCCTTCCCCGTGCAGTTCCAGGTGCTGGGGACACTACCCAGCAGGGCCCTCCCAGACCGTGGACTGTGGCCCAGTGTTTACCCAGGTCATTGCCATCACCATCTCATGACCTCCCTGTGAGGTTCATGGAGCAGCCAGAGTTAAGTGGGTCTGCTCACAGCTGTGGATTCGGAAGTGCTATTTGATTTTAAGGATATTGCCCAACGGTGCACCCAGGAAAATGTACCCAAGACAGTGTCCAGCCTTCATCTCTAAAATCATCCCATAGGATAGAAAGACTGCTCTGGTCCATCCCACAGACATTCCCCAGAACAGAGTCCCCTGGGTCTGGGTGGAGGTGAGCCCACACGAGGGCTTCGTCCTCTCTCCTCTGGGTGAATCGCACTCCGATTTTCAGGTGTCTTCCCCTTGTTAAACCCATGAGTGCCAGGGCTTGTACAGGGCATGACTTTATTTCTCACTCAGAGCTTTGGAGAGCAGGGCAGTGACAGAAGGAATTAAAAGATCCAATCTCTAGAGCTGTCAGGGTCCCTGCCCCATGGCCACCCACCACCAGCAACAACTGTGGGGCTCATTATTCAGTCACTCAGTCACACCTGTTCTTTTTTACAGCTGCTATGTGCCACTCTGTATTCACTGGGCCTGTACATGGTTCCTGCTGTTATTAATGATGATGATGGTGTCTGGCCACTGGTCCAGCCTCATCCTCAAGTGCAGCAGGAGGTGGGGAAGGATGGGACGATGATGGGAACAATGACAGACAACCTCACTTTGAAGCTAGAGTGAGGAGGACAGACTCCTCAAGTGCTGGCCCCTGAGGTCCACAGACCTAACCCTGATGTCTGTGGTGGGCGTGGGCAGACCTTGCAGTGCTGCCACCTGTACTGCTGGAGAACCTGGGGGAGCCAGAGGCAATGCTTGCCAGAATGGGGGTGGGTGCAGCATTCAGAAGCATATGCAAGTTTCTAAGGCAGAGTTCAAGTGGATTTCCCCTATTTTTCCACTTCCTCCTCTTCCTCTTCCTCCTCCTCCAGGAAGCCCTCTGTAGCTCCCCAAATCAGAAAGCAGTCACCCTTCAACCTGGTGAGGTTTGATGTGATTTGATCTGTCTTCCTCTGGTACTACATGAGAACTGGGATTTATTTTTTAAGAGTTTTTTATTTATTATTTTCAGAGAGAGGGGAAGAGAGAGGCAGAGAGGGAGAGAAACATCAATGTATGGTTGCCTTTCACCTGCCTCCAGCCACAGACCTGACTGGAGACCTGGCTTGCAACCTGGTTATGTGCCCTGGCTGGGGAATGGAACCAGCGACCTTTGGGCCGGCATGAGAAATGGGATTTTAAGAACCTGGTAAAGAAGTCACAAATACTTGGTGTAAATCTCAGCCATGCAGTGTAACTTTGGGCTTCAGTCTACCCAATTGTAAAATGCAAGACCTGACTGTCTTGTCTCCAATTCTCTCTGAGTAAATTAACAGCCACCTTGGAAGTTCTCAAGATCCTGAAAGGGACAGGTTCACTGTGAACCCGAGTTGCCTTTAACCCCTAGGGATCTGATCATCCATATGACTTGAACAACTCTAGAACACACCTTCTTCTATTTCTCCCTACAGGTGGACAGATCCTGGGTCCACATGGCTCAGTAAAGAATGAAGCCCAACCTAGCAGGCTCGTCCCCAGAGGCCTGCAAAGCCACAGGCCAGAGGGAGAAGAGCTGCTCTGTCTGCCAGCCTTGGGGAGGGGTCTCAGGCCTGGGACCAGCATCAGGGCCTGGTGTGGTTTCAGGGCCTGAACCTGGTGCTGCTTCGGGACCTGGGCCTGGACCTGGTGCTGCTTCGGGACCTGGGCCTGGACCTGGTGCTGCTTCGGGACCTGGGCCTGGACCTGGTGCTGCTTCGGGACCTGGGCCTGGACCTGGTGCTGCTTCGGAACCTGGGCCTGGACCTGGTGCTATTCTGGGGTCTGGGCCTGAACCTGCTGCTCCTTTAGGCCTGGGCCCTGGGCCAGGAGCTGGGTCAGTACCTGGGCCAGGAGCTGTACCATTACCTGGACCAGGGGTAAGGTCTGAGCTCAGGCATGGGCCTGGGACTGGTTCCAAACCTAGTGAGCCAATGACATCTCTACCACCAGTGCTGCAGCAGAAGACTCAAGCCATACCTGCGCAGACCTCTAGGCAGAAGATTCTGGTAACCGGAGGAGGAGGCTACCTGGGCTTTAGCCTGGGTTCCAGCCTGGCCAAGAGTGGCACTTCTGTCATCCTGCTTGACCTCCGCAGACCCCAGTGGGAGCTGTTCCCAGGGACTGAGTTCATCCAGGTGCAGTGATGAGGGTTTTGGGGAACTGGTAAGGACCCCAGCTGGTGGTGGAGGTCCAGAGACAGTATCTAATTCGGAGCCACTGGCATGGTGTTGAAGAAGAGCACAGGCTGTTTAAGCTCCAGCTCAAGCCGCAGTGCTTCCCAGCCGGACAGCCATGACCACAAGGCTCCATGTCTCTGAGCCTTATGTCATCAGTCATAGAAAAGAGGACACTACAATATCTGCCTCACAAGGGTCTCATGGGGGCTTGATGAGATAGTGCCCAGGAAATGCCGAGCACAGCCCCTGTGACTTGATAAATGGGGCTGAGGGTGGTGATGGTAATCTGTGGAATCATATCAATCCTGTCCCACAGACTTCCTGGCCCTAGATGCTTGGCCTTGGTGGGGTCAGAGGGCCATGTCTGGGACCTGACAAGGGGCATAGTTGGCATTTCTGCCTTGGACTCAAACATCCTACCCCATCTCTTCCTTCTCTGTGTCAGGCTGATATCCGAGATGAGGAAGCCCTGCTCCACGCTTTCAAAGGAGTGGACTGTGTCTTCCACATGGCCTCCCATGGAATGTCTGGTGCTGAGAAGGTGAGTGCCTCACATGCAGTAGCTGCAGTTACTGCAGATCCTCGTTCTACCCACCCTGCCCCTTGGGCTTGTGTGTTCATTAGTGCTGTACATCTACCCCAGGAAGGGTTTGGGCTACACCCAGCCTGCGTTTTGCATCGTGGGACCAAATGCCAGTTCTGCCGCTTCTAGCTGTGTGATCTAGTGCAAGTTAACATAACCTCTCTGAGCCTCCTTTCTTCATCTGTAAGATGAGGATGTTACTAGTACTTATATCAACAGTATCTATCAAAACATACTCATACTCTAACTTGGAAGTTATACTTATTTACATATTTGCAGCACTGTTTTTGATAACAAAACAAGAAAATAATGTTTAAAAAGCCCATCAGGCCCTGGCTGGTAGCACAGTGGATAAGGTGCCGGCCTGCAAACCCAAAGGTCGCTGGTTCGATTCCCCAGCCAGGGCACATAATCAGGTTGCAAGCCAGGTCTCCAGCCAGGTCTGTGGCTGTAGGCAGGAGAAAGGCAACCATACATTGATTCTTCTCTCCCTCCCTGCCTCTCTCCCTTCCCCTCTCTCTGGAAATAATAAATAGAATCTTAAAAAAAAAAAAAAAAAAGCCCATCAATGGGGGGCCCATTTACATAAATTGTGATATATCCACACAATGAAGTTCAAAAGAATGAGATAACTCAATACATGCTGATACTGAACAATTTCCAAGTTGCAGAAACAATGCTTGCTATCCTCCTATTGTTCGTTTAAAATAGGAAAGCTAGGATCAATATTTATATACTTAAACACCCATATGTGACAATATTAATAAATGTAGATTTCCCCTAGAGAAGGCAGGAGGCCACTTTGTAACTTTCCCACTTCATCTTTTTTAGCTTCAAAAAGAACAGATTGAGTCTGTAAATGTTGGGGGCACCAAACTGGTGATTGATGGTAGGCGCTTGAGGTTGTGTGTGGCCTGCCTTGTTTGCTGCTTCTCTCTCTCCTGCCGTAGGCCCACCTCTGTCCACCCCAGTGGAGGGCCTGTGGGCAGCATGTCCTTCCTATGCTGCAGACTTGCCCAGACTCATGCTCAGGGTGGATAAGCATGGCCTCATGTGTCTGGGGACACAGGGAGCAGAGTCTGCACTCAGGACTTACAGGTCATGAGTAAGAAAAGTCACTGAAGTACCAAAATAGAAGACCCCCATCTGGGCACGTCCTGCATCTCTTCTGTTTCCAGAGTGTGTTTTTTCCTGTGTTCCCATTGAGCAAGACTTTTTTCTGACCTGTCCCTAGCAAGGTAGATCAGGGGCCACAGCCACACTGAGGAAGAGTGAGCAGGCATGACATCCAGGGGACCATAGAGCAGGGACTAGACTCACATCCCAAATTAAACAAAGGATGTCCTTCCCTCCTGAGCAGCTCAACATTAAGGGAGGGTTCAATGCCAGGTACTGGGAAAGGTACCGGAGCTGGACTCTCTAGGGGCAGCACAGCCCACAGCTACCAGGTACTGAGGGAGAAATCAGGGTCCAGCACCTCCCTCAACTGCCTGCACATTTTGTGTGTGTGTGTGTGTGTGTGTGTGACTTTGTGTACCTGTTGCCGTAGTTTGTGTCCGCCAGAGGGTTCCAAGGCTCGTCTACACCAGCACTGTCAACGTTGCTTTCGGCGGGAAGCCCATAGAACAGGGTGATGAGGACTCTGTGCCATATTTCCCTCTGGAGAAGGTATCTGGCTTCCAGAAGAAGTGGGCTGGGCCAGTGGGCCTGGGACCACAGCCCATAGGGAAGGGATGGGCAGAGCCAGAGTCATTCCACAACGTAGGGTGAGTCCCAGGAGGAAGGGGCCCCAACTCTGTGTGGCACAAGCCCTGTTCTATATTTTAGCTGGTCATGCATACAGAAACTTTGAAATCAGGCAGACCTGGTCTTGAGCCAGCCAGGCCACTTTCAACCTGTCTGACTCTGAGCAAGTCACTTTATTCTGAGCCTGTCTTTCCTTCTTCTCTATGCACCCTATGAGGTTGTGGAGAACAGGAGGAGGTTGTGTGTGCAAAATACCATGTGAACCCTAAAGGGCTGCGTTTGGCACATCCAGCATCAGGGCCCCAGAGCAGGCATCTGGGGCTGCTGAGAGCCTCCCTGAGTCAACAAGCCCTTCCATTGTGTTAGTGCCCTGAACTCTGCTCCCCTCCCCTGAACTGCTCCCATGGCTTACACCTAGGGGAAGGAGAAGAGCAGTGGGGCTCAGGCTTGGCCATTTCCCACTGAGAATGGTCCATTTCCCAATGAAAGTCCCCAGAATCCAACCCTCATGTGGTCCAAAGCCAATGTCAGCCCTTGGGCTGGGCTGGGCTGGGCTGGGCTGTGTGGACCTTGCCAGCAATGCCATTGGCCCCTCTGGGGGCTCTGTTGTCCGTCCTCTGACAGCACATGGACCACTACTCCCGAACCAAAGCCATTGCCGACCAGTTGACCCTAATGGCCAATGGAACGCCTCTCCCAGGTGAGTATCATGGGGCCCTGCTCACAGCAAATGTGTGTGCCCCACGCTGCCTTCCCTGAAAGATATGTGTGGTTCTAGCTTTTAGCTGACATGTTCCTGAGGTCCACCTTCCTTCCAAAGGACACAGCCCGGGGGCTTAGTCATTCATCATTCAAAAGACCTGATGCCCGCCCTGGCTGGTAGCACAGTGGATAAGGCACCGGCCTGTGAACCCAAAGGTGGCAGGTTCGATTCCCCAGCCAGGGCACATAACCAGGTTGCAAACCAGGTCTCCAGTCAGGTCTGTGGCTGGAGGCAGGTGAAACGCAACCATACATTGATGTCTCTCCCCCTCTCTGCCTCTCTCCCTTCCCCTCTTTCTAAAAATAATGAAATAAAATCTTTAAAAATAATAATAATAATGTTTAAAAGTAAAAAAAAAAAAAAAAGACCTGATACCTGCTATGTTCCCACCAGGGCTACAGCCCAGAGAAAGTCAGGCCCAGGCCCTACCTTCACATTGCTCATGGTCCAATGGAGAAAACGGGAGTGGATGTCATTTAAGGACCTCTTTACATAAAAGAGCACACAGTTGTGAATATGGAATGAGGTATAACACCCTGGACAGGTAGTGCAAGTGAGGGGTCCTAAAATTTAACCCTTAATAACTCCCAGAGAAACTGGCCTAGCACCTCATAGCATCACCCTTGCTGGCCATACAGAAATGATAATAGCATGTAGACAGGTGGCAGTACAGCACAGTGGCACATACCCACGCACTGACATTAGCCTGGACTGAGTTCAAATCCAAGCTTCACCACTTCTTAGCTACGTGATCTTGACAACACACTTATCCTCTCAGAGCCTCAGTTTCCTCATCTATAAAGGAATGTGGATGACAGTGAACTCTACCTCGAAGATGCTTGTATGAGGATAAAACAATGATGGGCATCATTAAAAAGTGGAATATGGCCAGTCTGCTTTCATCAAGTGCTTATTACTACTTGCCAGGCCCTATTTTACACTGCTAATTTTAAGGGCAAAAGTGTTAATAACTCTTCACAGCATCTGTTGGTCTCTCTTGCTTTCCAAACTCAACAACCAAATACATTCATTATTTGCTTCCCAAAATTCAGTAAATTAAAAAAAAAAAAAAAAAAAAAATTCAGAAAATTGTTACCCTCACTACCTAAATTTGAGGGCCAATTGGATTTGGAGAGCAAAGGATGCTTGCAATTATAAACCCTGAAATTTACAGGGGAAAAAAAATGAGGCTGAATGGTTACCTGACTTAACTCACAATCATACAGTTCTTAGGTGGCAGAGATGGGATTTGAACCTCTTCTCTAATAGAGAGCCTAGGGACTAAACACCATGCTACATACACTAGAGCCAGTTGAGGCAATCTCTCTGAGAATGAGCTCTTTCCTCTAAAATTCCCTCTACCTCATCCTATCACCTTGGGCCTGTCAGGAACTCCCAGCTGTGTTTTCCCAGAGGTTTGGCCCTGTGTGGTTGAATTCCCTTCTCTACCAGAGGCATCTCCTACTAAATCAGCAGCATACAAGCCAGACACCTAATCCTCTGACCAAGAATTATTTATATGAGCATCCCCAGCTTTCCATGGTCAAAAGAGTCATGGATACCCTGGGCATGGCCCCTTTGTGATGAGGCTGCTAAGTGCACTACCAGCCAATGTCACTGCAACCTGACCTCCTTCCTCCTTGTCTAGGTGACCCAGAGTTTAAAATTAGCTGCAGGTTGTTTACATAAGAGTTCACCTGACACCTGCCTCCTGGGAGTCCAGTCACCATCACCTTGGGTGATTTCCAGTCTTTATAACCCACACTGGTCTCAGGGATACTGTCTCTAACCTGGCATGGGGGACCCTGGTCCCTGAGGCAGAGTCCTGAGATATGCAGACCCCCAGCTCAGTGTGGACCTGGCCATGTCCTCCTGCCTTCAGTTACATTAGTGTCTTCAGGCCACCAGAACAAATTACCACACATTTGGTGGCTTAAAACAACTGTAAATTCTGCTCTCACTGTTCTCACAAACAAATGTCTGGAATCAGAGTGTCATTTGGGTTGCACTCCTTCCAAGGCTTGAGGGGAAAACCCTTCCTTGTCTCCTCCATTTGTTCCCTGGTGTGTGGGAGCATTGCTCTGGTCTCTGCCCCTGTCTTCACGTGGCCATCCCTTCTCCATCTGTCTCTTCTCTCTCAGTCTCTTCTAAAGATGCTTGACATCGAATTCAATGCCCACCTGGATAATCCAGGATGATCTCATCTTGAGGTCATTAATTATTTGTATAAAGATCCTTTTTCCAAATAAACCCATGTCTTCAGATTCTGGGATGTGGACAGATCTTTCTGGGCCACCACTCAATCCACTCCACTGGACCTCACTGTCAAGTGAGAGTGTAGGGCAGGGAAGCAGTCAGGGTATTTGGCTATGGACTGGAGACACTGGCTCTAGCTCATTCATGGGAAAAGGGGAACGTCCACTGGAAGGATTGGGATAGCTTCTGGCAAATATACTTCCAGAAAAAATGACTGCAAGGGCTCAGAGGGGCCAGGGTTGGGGCAGACCAAGGGACCTGGGTGGCTGCAGTGGGTGACCAGTCTCTTGGGGAAACCTACTCCTAGGATTTTAGGTCCCAGTCAATGATGCTGGAGTCACATTCTGGGTGAGACTGAGTCATTGACTCAGCTTGGGTCCATGGCCACCACCTCAGGGGACAGTGATACATCCAGACTGACAGCCCTCTGAGACCTCATGCAGATGGGTGAGGGGAGTTCCAAAAGAAGGTGGGCTTCTGGTCCCAGAATATGGTCTACACTGGGCTTTTTAAACTGGAGGTGAGCTGCTTGAGGTTCCCCAGGTAGAACATCATTCAGGAGACTTCATTTCAGTTACGAGTTGGAGTTAACAGTCAAATAACAGTACGTAATTTAAAAAAATATTAATCTTAAACACAAATGGAGTTTGGGGATAAACTGAAATTGCTTCCTTTAGACTTGAAAGACATAGTCCTTGCTGGGTAGCTCAGGTGGTTAGAGCATTCTTTCAATGCACCAATGTTGTGGGTTTGATCCCCAGTCAGGCACATACAAGAAGCAGTCAATGAATGCATAAATGAGTAGAACAACAAATTGATGTTTCTCCTTTTCCCTCTCCCTATCAAATAAATACATTAAAAAAATAAATATTTTGGCAGCTGTTCAGGCTATATCCCTAGACTTCCACATGGGTGAGACATGTTCACCACCCTGCTAAGTGGGGGCCCCCTGACAGAGAATTTGGGAAGCTCTGGATCAAGCTCTGTCTTGGCCTGAGGAACCCTGCTGGCACAGGGCAACAGTGATTGTTAGGGGGGCAGGCATTTGTACTGATGGCTCTAATCTCCTTTCTTTATGTCATATCACTGAAAGGCAGGGGTATTAAAGCCTGGTCCTCGGTCCTCCATCTCAGCTCTACTAGGCTGAGCTGTGTGTCCGTAGGCAAATCACATCCCTTTTCTGAGCCTGGACTCAGGGGATTGCCTTAAGGGAGAAAAACTCCAATTTACCAGAGCACCAGCCACACAGTAGGGCCTCCCTGAGAGTCATCATAGTCTTGATCAGAAAAAGGAAAAAAAAAACTACAGCTCTTGGCATGAGGGAGTGTGGGTCTGTGTGCATCTGTAAATGGGCGCAGTAGGGAGTCAAAGGAAATCACATTCCTCAAAGGCCATGCACACACCTGCTCTAGGTCTTATCTGTTACTGGCCTGTGAACATCATGAGTGTAGGAACCATTCTTGGTCATCTTTAGATTCTCCACAGCATCCATCCCAAGGCCCAATGCAGAAGGCATGGGAAGAGGGGGAAATCTCTGAGTAGTGTTTGTTGAATTACCGATTGAGAGAATAATTAAGTGAATGAGGAAGTCCCAAGTGCCTATCTTCCCTGCCAACCTGTCCAGGTAAGGACCAGGGGATGTGGACAGCCATTCTGCCCCTCTCCCTGCTGGTCAGTCCCTTCCCTGACTGCCCTCCCCTGTGTCCTAGGAGGAGGCACTTTGCGGACTTGTGTGCTCCGGCCTCCAGGGATCTATGGCCCTGAAGAGCAGAGACACCTGCCCCGTGTAGCGGTATGTCCTTCCAGCCTTGGATCTGAGACACAAGAGGAGGCTGGCTTGCTTTTGTGGATGAGTTCCTCCCAGCCCATAGTCACTGCATTAGTCTTAGGACAGTGTTCCTAGCCTTGGCGGCCTAGTTCTGAGCCTAGCCAAGGCCTCACTAGGCCTACCAGGAACTCTCTCAGTGTCTGCCAGCCAGGCCTAGGCATTGGTAGGCAGACACGGAGCTATGGCTCTAAGGAGATAGAAGAGAGCCTGTTGTCCCCACACAGACATGGGTTTCATGGGGCTGGGTGGCTCATCCAGCACAAGGGTCTTCATGCAAAAACCTCTCAAGAGAGGAAAACTGGTAGGCCCTGTCCTCAGATTTCTCACAGCCTAGTCAGGGAGAAAGATGCCATGCTCATGGATTCAATGTGGTAAGGGCTGCAGAGAAGGAAGAACAAGAAGATGGGAGTACATTATATTAGAGGGGGAAAATCCAGGAGGACTTCCTGGGGGAAGTAATGTCTGAGCTGTTTGGAAAGAGAAGCAGAAACTAACCAAGAAAATGGGGTGGTAGAGAGAAGGTGGTCCAAGCAGGGGAGAAAGCTTAGGCACAGACCTGGACACGAGAAAGATTAAAGTTCTAGGTTTAGGGACAGATCAGTGAACAAGATAGACCACAGTTCGTTCCTTCTCTTGTGGGGCTTATATACTCACACAAATTCATATATAATGAATGTGATGAATGATGAGGAATATTCAAATGTACCAGGTACTGTGGAGAGAAACAAAAGATGTTAAAGGATGAGGAAACTGGGAGGGCTGAGAGTCAGGAGTGTCATCGAGCAGGGACACCTGAACATCACTTTAAGGGGGTGAGAGAATGCATCACAAGGATCTGGAGGAAGAGCTCTCCAGGCAGAGGGAGCAGCGAGTCCAAAGACCTGAAGTAGGAACCTGCCAGCATGTTCTTGGGCGAGGCCAGGCTGGACAAGGAAAGCAAAGGGGATTTATAGTCAGAGAGAAGCTGGGGCCAGATCAGAAGGGCCTTCTGTCAGAACTGAGGCCTTCAGCCTGGTGAGATGGGGACCCCAGATGGCTCTGAACAGGGAGACATGTACTCTGACTTAGCATTCAAAAGGATCCCCTGGCCTTGTGGAGACCAACAGCAGAGGACATGTTAGAAGGCTTTTTCGGGAACCAGGTGAGAGAAGACAATGGCAGGCAAGATGATGAGAAGTGGTCGCTTCTGGACAGATTGTAACAGTTGAACCAGCTGGATTTATGGGCAAGCTGGATGGGGGTGTGAGAGAAGGGAGAGCAAGGCGGCCCCAGGGCTTTAGCCTGAGCCTGGATGAGGTCAGTTAAGATGAAAGGAAGTATCAGGGTGATGGAGAGCAAAGATTAGGTGCTTGCTTCCAGGACCGCCAGGTTTGCATTGTTTGCATTGTCTACTGGACAACCACAGACTCCTGGTACATGGGGTTGGGGCAGAGGGCTCTGGTCTGGAGCTAGAATTTTGGGGCCAGTCAGCAAAGAGAAGAAACTGCAAGCCATCCAGGCTTGGGTCTGTGTTCATGCTCCTCTCCCTGCACCCCGCCCCACCCCCGCCAGAACCACATTAAGAAGAGACTGTTCATGTTCCGATTTGGGGACTGCAGGACCAGGATGAACTGGGTGCATGTGCACAATCTGGTGCAGGCACATGTGCTGGCGGCTGAGGCCCTCACTGCAGCCAAGGGCTACGTGGCTGTGAGTCTCCTACAATGCTCCCCACTCCTCCTGCCCACCCCCTGGCTGCAGGCAGGTGCCCATCCTTAAGGGATTTCTGACTCACTACATTTCTCCCCAACCCAAGATGGCTGGTGGCACTGTTGGCCCAAGGAAGCTTGGGGCTGGGGGGTGGGGGGTACCCGTGGGGGAGGGGGTCTTTATCATTAATTTCTAGCAGTGACCCTATGAAGTAGGTGTCATTTATCCCAGATGAGGGTCACCAAATGTCAAGCATTTAACATCCATTGTCACCTTTAACCTTTGTAACAGCCCAAAAGATCTCATTATTACTATCCTTTCATTTCTCAGATGAAGAAACTAAGATACGGTAAAATTAAATGACTCTGTTGGGGGTCATACCATAGTCACTTCCAGAACTGAAAGGGAATTGCCCAGGTCTGTCCAGGCCTGGGGCCTGACCTTGACTCCTCAGTGGCTGCTTAGGAGAACTCAGGGGTTGGGCAGCTGTTGAGAGCCATCTGAGAGGTGGGGTCAGGTGGTGAGCAGGTACCTGACTATTCTTCTTTTCTGGTGCCCCCACCCCACCCCAGAGCGGGCAAGCATACTATATCAACGATGGGGAGAGCGTCAACCTCTTTGAGTGGATGGCCCCACTGGTAGGTGTCCAAATGCCCCATCCCCACCTTGAATGAGAATTCAGGGGTCCCCACATCTTCTCTCCCTGCCACCCTTTTCTACTTCTGAAAAATCAAAAGATTTCACATTCAAAACCAGTTCTGGAAACAGTGTCCACTGGGTGACGTTGGAACTAACTAGAGCTGGCTCACCCTTTGGGGGAACTTACACTCCCCTAGTTTGCCATGGTCCCTCCCAGTCTGCTTCCTGATTTATGGTGACTGCTCAGCCTGTGGAGTTTGGCTTGTGATCTGTCATACTGTGTGGTGAGGTTCGCAAAGAGGTAAGTAGAAGGTGCCCACAACACGAAGGGAGGTGTTGGCCCTGGGGCCTCTTGACAGCAGCAGCCCCTCCCAGGCTACCTTTCCCAGCAGCCCACAGACTCCTCCTTGAGCCCAGCCAAAGGGGCTACAGGACCCTGTGCTGAAGGATACCCCCTTAGGGCATTCAAGCCCTCAAATGTCAACTTTCAACAGCTTTATTGAGATACTACTCATATACCATACAATTCACCTACTTAAAACATACAAGTCAATGATCTTTAGAATACTCAGAGTTGCGAAACCATCTCCATAATACATTCTAGAACATGTCATCACCCTCCAAAGAAGGGAGCACCCCTAAAACTGTATCCTTTAGTGTGGTCACTTCCCCCCCGCCCCCAGTCCTAGGCTACTGCTAATCTACTTTCTGTCTCTATAGATATTCCTGTTCCAGGAACTTCCTGTAAATAGAATTATTCAATATGTGGCCTTTTGTGACTGGCTTCTTTTATTTAGTGTAATGTTTTTAGGACTCATCTGTGTTATAGCATGGAGCATATCAGTACTCATTCTTTATTGCAAAAAATACTTCATTCTGTGATATTATACATTTTGTTGATCTATTCATCAGTTGATAGAATTTTGTTTTTTTCCAGTTAGGATGCTATTATCAATAATGCTTCTATGAGCATTCATGTGTTTGTTTTTGTGTGGACATATGTTTTCATTTTTCTTGATTATATCCCATAGTAATATATAGGAGAGGAATTACTGGGTCATATGGTAGCTCTGTATTTAACCTTTTGAGGAACTACCAGACTGTTTTTCAGAGTGGCTATAGCATATTCCATTTCTACCAGCAGAGTGAGAGTTTCCAGTTTCTCCATATTCTTGACAACATTTGTTACTTTTTGACTCTAATG
The DNA here is from genome assembly GCA_004026585.1 of Noctilio leporinus. NCBI lineage: Eukaryota > Metazoa > Chordata > Mammalia > Chiroptera > Noctilionidae > Noctilio > Noctilio leporinus. The sequence goes on along the minus strand of PVIW01008712.1, from coordinate 42,167 downwards.
GTTTTATACAAGTAAAGACCTCAATTCATGCCATGCCAGACCATTTCTTCAAGCATCTTCTATCACCCTCCACACATATGCTATTTTTTCCCTTTGATAGCAATTTTAGAAAAATCAGGTTCTGTGCAAGTGCCTTGGGGTGTCTTTGAACGTAGGCAGATGTAAATAAAAATGAAATGAGCCCTGGATGGGTGGCTCAGTTGATTACAGCATCATCCCATGCATCAAAGGTTGCAGGTTTACTTGCCGATCAGGGCAAATACCTATGTTCCAGGTTTACTTCCCTTTTGGGGCATCTGTGGGAGGCAGCTAATGGATGTTTCTCTCCCATCTCCCTCCCTTCCTCCCTTCTTTCTTGTCACTCTAAAAACCAACCAACATGTCCTCAGGTGAGGATTTTTTTTTTTTTTTTTTTTAACTATTTGAGTGATCCCAAGTTAACCCCTTCCCCCATGCATTCAATTCCTACTTGAGTTTTCCAGGTCAAGGTGTGGATATCATTTCAAGACTAGGTTGGGGCTGGCTATGGGGTGGCTGGGTAAGGTGCCGGGGGGATGGACCTCTGTTGGCCTGGGATAAAGGGAACATACGGCCTTCCTGCAATAGCCCCTGAAGGACTGTTTTAATCTCAGGCCATGTTTCCTTGCAGTTTGAGAAACTGGGGTATAGCCAGCCATGGATCCAGGTGCCTACTTCTTGGGTTTACTTGGCAGGTAAGGAAAAGAATGGGTGTACTCAAAGACCTACATGTGCCAAGTGAACATACATTACCACATTTTAATCCCAGGGCCAGGACTAGGTGGAGGTGAGTGAATCACTGATGGCACAAAGTTTAATGAGACTGCCATCCTCTGGGTCCAAGTGCTCCGAGCCTGGTCTGCACTTGCCTGACCCCAGAAAGTCCCTTCCCTCACCATAGTTCTGGTTATGTTTAAACCCTATTCCACTTGCAAGGTGGGTAGTGTTGGGTTCATTGTACAAGTGAGGCAACTAGGCTCTGACAAGTTAGACCTGCCTATTGTGCTACAGTAAGAAGCAGGAGAGGCAGAACTCCCACCTGGGTGGCTAATTCCACAGCCCTGTGGTCTGTGTTGGAAGGCACTGCCACTCAGGAGGAAAGGGAGCCATGGGACTGTCCTGTCTCCCACAAGGTCACCCTAAAGTTAATGCTATTTTTGGACATGTGGAGGTCCCATTTTTGACTCTAGATTCTTTCCCTCACCCTGAAAATCAGTCTCTGCTCATACCTCCAGCACCCCTCTACTGGCCTCTCTCCAGCTGGAACGCAGAGCAGGTGTCAGGCACCAAGTGTTTCTCCCAGGGGACAGATGGTCCTCAAGTCACAAATGGCTGTATTCCTGAAAAGTCTTGACTGGACCTATTGTGGGTTTTTTTGTTTTGTTTTGTTTTTGTTTTTTAATTTAATTTTATTGTTGTTGTATTACATTCATCCCCTTTTTACTCCCCACTGTCCCCTTCCTCACCCCCATCCCACTCCCCGACAAAGTCAATCCCACTTGTTGTCCATGTCCATACTAGATTCTTCCATACTAGGTTCTTGACTAAACTGCTCCCCTTCTTTGCCTCTTGGACCCATTGTGTCTTAATTGCACTGGATACTTGTACACTTTTGTCCACCAGTGTACACAGGTGGGATGGCTTCTTAAGTGCAGCATCGCCACAGGGACGGACACTCCTTGACCCAACTGAGAAAAGATGAGCCAAGGGTTCTGGCAGTGTTAGAGGGCTGTAGAGAAATCCGTAGTTCCTGGGGAGCTAATTATAACTCAGAGGTTCTTAACCATGGCTGGACTGCATATTAGAAACACCTGGGAGCTTTTAAAATATAAAAATGGCCCTGGCTGGTAGCACAGTGGATAATGCGCCGGCCTGTGAACCCAAAGGTCACAGGTTCGATTCCCCAGCCAGGGCACATAACCAGGTTGCAAACCAGGTCTCCAGTCAGGTCTGTGGCTGGAGGCAGGTGAAACCCAACCATACATTGATGTCTCTCTCCCTCTCTGCCTCTCTCCCTTCCCCTCTTTCTAAAAT